>SEOQ01000262.1:0-32229 GCA_004679275.1 Dentipellis fragilis
ACTAAGGATGATAGTAAAGCAAACGATTTGTATTGATACGGAAGATATGGCTACGACCTTCACTTTGTATGTACAGCTTCGAGGTCGATCTCTATTTCGTCTTTATTTATTTTTCTTCTCGGTTTCTCAAAACGGCCGCCGCACACGAATCGGATCCCTTCTCATCGAACTCTACGAATCATTTCTAATGTATCATAGTTCAGTGCTGCCTTCGCCTGCGCGGGGGTGCTCCTCAAGGGCTGACTGCCCCATACAATAGGCCGAGTTTTTATTCTAATTCTCTCTATCTTCTCCTAATGTAACATACATCTGTGGCTACCTACTGTGCCTAGCACCCATCTATGACACACAGGGCAATTTTCCCGATTTTTCTCGCCGCTCTGCGCGCGTGCGCGTGCGCACCCTTGGTACCCGTCGCGCGACTTAGTAAGAAAACGGGCGCGCGCGCCAAAATGGGCGACGCTTACTTAATGGACGAAAAGACCATTCGCAGGTCACGTGAGGACCAAAAAGGTCGTCACGTGAGGACCAAAAAGGTCCGCAATAGTCCAATAGTCGGACCCTTGGTATGGCGCTCTAGCCGAAGCGCCTTCCTTGTGGCCCTGTGAATTCGAACCCTAAGGTACATCGCGCAACCGCCCGACCACACACACCTGCGATCCCGTGCCCCGCCGCCTCCCGACCCTGCCATCTAGAGAACACCCATCATGCGCACGGGTAACATCTTCTGCAGCACGCCAAGCACACAAAGATGCAACCAGCCCGGCCCGAGCACGTCAGTGTGCTCGCATATAAGACCGCGTTCGTATACGTAGCGTAACGCGCGACGAAGGGCACTTCCAAGATCCAGCAGTCCCACAGTGTGATGTATCCGGCTCCTCAAGCTGCTATCGCGTTGCGCCTCCTCATTTGCTTGGCGTTGGGCACTTTCGCTTTGGCCCTGTCGGTGCTGGACGCGCGCGACAACGACCTGCCCGCACGGGTGCCGTATGTGTTCCCGGAGCCCGGGACCGATGCTGTGAGCACCTCGCACATCTCTGTCCTTGCAAGTGCCCATGCAGATGGTTGGCTGGCGCGTTTTGCAGGTCGCGGATTCTATACGCGCGCGGAGAGAGGGCGGGATTCTACTGGACCTTGATGGCGCATTGTGAGTCACCCAGTTGGCTTGCGTTTGTATGTGTGCTTTTGTGGTTGTTGTGGTTCTGATGACGGGCCTGGGGCTAGGTTGAACGCGCCTCTGATCGCGCAGAGCTGGAACGCCATTGCTGGTGTGATCCGCGACAACAATACAATCCCTGCAAACATGCGCGAGCTGCTCGTAAGTTCAAACTCATGATCATGCTCAAAAAATTCCCGACGTCCTTACCACCGCCACCCCACGACCAGATCCTCCGCACCGCAGTCCTCAACGACGCCGCCTACCAATGGGGCGAGCACGAGTCCGTCGGGCGTGCCGCCGGCCTCACCACAAGCCACCTCCGGACCCTGCGCCTCGCGCCCCCCTTCGCGGGGCTCGGCGACCCCAGCTCGTCCGCCGCGCGCTTGCTCAACTCCACACTCTCACCCCAGCTCGCCGCAGCGGTGGACTTCGCGGACTGGTCGACGGGCGCGGTGCGCATCCCGCAGGGCGTGTACGACCGCCTGCATGCGCATCTGAGTAATGAGCAGATGGTCGAGGCCATCTCGACGGTGGGGTTCTATAATTTTGTCAGTCGGTTCGTGGTGGGGCTGGATTTGGATAGTAAGGCGAACGTACCTGTTCCTATTCCCAGCTGAAGTGCTCGTACGAGTCCTTGTAAAATGCAATTTAAGTTACAGTAACTTATCTGGGTCCATACCGTTTTATCCATACCAGTAAGGTATTGCAGAGTACTCACCGTGACCGTGGCTAGCTGCAACCGCGCCGAAAACCAAAATGTATAAATTACGCGTAGATATGGAGAACATACAGACTAATAATGATGGGAGATAGTGAGGTAGATCGATACAAGACGACGATAGCCAACAGCCAACAGCCAACAGCAGCCAACAACAAATCAAGAACGAAACGAAAGAAAGCGCGACAAGGTTCAAACAGTTCGTGACAATCATGATGCATGACGCATGAAGCTTCATCGTCTACAAACCCAAGAGGTATATCCTGTCCAGGTCGGAGATCGGTAAAAGATAGGCTGAAATCACAATCCCATAGATGATGCCACAGATGCTGCCACGGAGCCGTGGCGCTGGCGTTCCCAAAGTCGCTCCTTTGGCCGAATCTCGATGTTCTCGAAGGGTGCGGGTTGGGAGAGCTTGATGCAGTCACGGGTGCCGAGAACCAGGAGCTCAAAGAAGAACGAGGAGGCAGCACGGCGGGTCGCCTACAGTAAAAAGAGGTCAGTACCTTCTTCTCAGCAGGAGTGCAGATGGCACATCTTACCTTCTCTGTCATATTCTTGAAACTCATAACCTTCTCCACATCCTCCTCGCCCTCCACAGGCTGCAGCTCCTTCCGGACGATACCCAAAGCCTTGGCTGTATTCTTGCTGTACCCCTTGCTATCCACGCTCGGGGTATCGCGGTCAGTCGGTTGGCTCGACCCCTTCATGTCGAAGATCGCAATCGGGCACTCGAGATCAGCATACGTCTCTTCGCCCTCTTCAATTGCAGGCGTCGACATGCGCGTCAGCTCCGAAGGCGCCAACGACCTCGACCGAGCGCGCTCAAGCGCCGTATCTGCCTCGGGCGGGGGCGGCACCTCGCCAACGTCCATCTGGAAATCGTCCATCCCCAGCTCGGGATGGTCAAAGTCCAACCCAGGACCCGCGCTCGCGCGCCCAAGCGCCTCGCTACCAACTGCAATGCTCGGGGCGGCACTGACGGCACGACGTGGCTGCTCGACCTCTTCCTCGCCAGCGACACTGCCCTCGACGCGCGCCTTCTTGCTTGGCGGCTTCTCGGGAGAGACCGCGCGCCGTTTGTTCGTGACGTGGGTCTGGACGGGGCGCATGAACATCTCCTGCAGCTCCGGCGCCATTCCGGGCGGCGCCGCACAGAAGAACGTGCCATTTGGTGTCACTTTGGTAGGGAGGAAGTGGGAGATGGGGTCTTCGTGGATCTCGCGCAGGCGCATGACGAGGGACGAGCGGGGAAGATAGTGGTTCTCGGTGAGGATCGCGGATACGTCCTTTGCCAGAGCGGCGCCGAGGCCGCCACGGCCGCGCCCGTTTTGCAACTCCGTGACGTCGTCGATAATCTGCTTCTTTTCCTTCCGCTTTTTCCTCTCTTCGGGCTGAGGCTCCACATCTTGGGCCTCGCCTGTAGCTACTGTGACCTCGGGCTCCAAACCCGCTGGAGGGGTTACCGGGGGCTCGGTAAGCGGTGATGCTGCAGGGAAATTTAAAGCAATGTCGGCGAGATATATATGGGCGACTTACATGCTCGTGATGGCGACCGTGTCTGTTCGGGGGTCTTTTCGTGCTCGCTGGCGGGACGGTCTCCGAAGTCCAGACCAAGGTCAACCTCCATGCCGGGACCGAAGTCGATATCCATATCGGCACCAAAGGGATGTTCAGACGGCTCGCGACTCCTCTGAGAGAGGATCTCTTCGTCTATGTCGCGTGCCATGAGGTGAGAGTCTATCGAACGTCTGGAATCTCTCGGGGCCGCGTCCCGACCAACCTCGACACTCATATTGTCGTCTTCAGAGCGCGCAACAGCGCTAGGGGGGCCATCGCCGAAATCCAAGCCCAGGTCGATATCGTAGTCCTGTGAGCCGATACCGTCGGAAGGTCCGAGGTCGAAGCCGTAGCCTTGCTCGTCCATGTCAAATTGGAGATCATCTGCGGTGGCTAATGTGATGTCTGCCTGGCGGGCGACGTGGTGGCCTTGAGGCTGTACCACTCGATATTCGAAGTCCATATCCCTAGAATGGAAGTTAAGAATCCCTAGGAAGGACGCTTGGTCTGAGAGGCTCACCAGTTGATGTCTGGGAGGAGGACATCGAGGTCCAAGCCACCACTTTGCAGCGTAATGGCATTGCGGTTCACAGCGAGTTGATCTTCAGTCATGTCCACCAGTCCGGGGCGGAAAGCCTGCAAGTAGAGCGTCAACATGCGGAACCAGGCAAACGAAGGCATGGGACCCAACCATCTTGATCTTCAGGAGTGCCTCGTTGCAATCGTCCAGGAGGTACTTTGCCTTCCTACTGTAGATGCGCACGACACCGAGCAGGAGCTGCCCACTCAGTCGGAGGGCCATGACTTCGATTTCCTGCCCCATGATGGCATCTGACGAAGAGACATACGATGAGAATGCCTCGGGATAGACAAGAGAAGGCGACGTACCAACTGACTGCTCGATATCCGTCTGCAAAGTCTGTGCCTTGGACAACTTCCTCTCCATGTGAGCAGCAAGCCATACTTTAGCGAGCGGCCCACGCCGCGACAAGATCGCTTCTGAGTAGAACTATCTACGCGTCAATACGATGAGCAACGACAGCTGGAGAAACGAGCGTACCATGGTAACAAGACGAAACCAAGAGACAGACGCGTCGCGGTTGTGGCAGCAATTGAACTGGAACACGCCTGCGCGGCAGTGAGTCGGAGTCGGGACTGGTGTGACCTGAGACACGTGGAAGCGTGACACTTACTGTGACCATTGTTCCTCGTGACACGTGACGTGACGGTGCACGAATTCTTTGGACGCGTCCGGTCTGCGCCTGCTGGCCAGTCGCCGGTCAGCATGCTCGCGTCGTCCTCCCGAAGTGCCCTCTCCATATCCCGCAGACTTGTCTCTAGGTCGGGCGCGCACTCTACTGAAGGCGCAGTCGCTACACGTACGTTGCCGTGATCTTACACGACGGCACAAGCTCATGCTCATTGCCTTGCAGCATGCCTTTCTCGGCGACCATTCAGTGTCGCAACGGTTGTACAAGCCCAAGAGCGTAGACGAGTAGATTCGCAGTCCGCTAATAGCTCCCGCCGTGGACCGTACCGCACCAAAGGTTCCCGTCCGCCCAGCCGTTCGTGGCAGCTTCCCCAAACCTCCTTGACCTACCTCTCCGACGGCACGGTCGACCCTGCCAGCCAGCTCGCAGCATACAATGTCGAGCTCGACAGGCTGGCGTCGCGCGGCATGTCCGTTCAGGTGCTCAGGTTACTGTCGGACATGAAGCGGGTGGGTGTCAGGCCCGACCTGCGGACATACAACATGCTGCTGAGCGTGCTCGCGGACACCGCGATGTACAATGAGACGCTTGCGGTTATGGAGGATATGAAGGCGATGGGTGTCCGGCCGGATGTTCAAACCTACAACCATGTCATCAATGTACGGCGCATGTCTCGCATCCTTCCTGCTCGTTTCCTGATGCATAACTCGTTTTCTGTAGGCCGCGCGGTTCCATGACGTCGCATGGACATACGACCACATGCAAGCATTGGAGAAAGACGATCTCTACCCCAACGCCACGACGTACGCCCTGGTCATCCGCAAGTGCTGTCTAGATGCCAAGCTGGAGATGGTGCTGCGCCTTCTGGTCGAGATGGAAGAAAAGGGCCTCTCCCCAAAGCTTGAGACTGCACAGGCCATCATCGCACTGGCAGCCAAACTGGGCCAGCCCCGCCTCGCTATCGACCTCGCAGAGAACTTCGAAGCGTCGTCAGTCCGGAGACTCGAAAACCACGTCTGGGTCGACTGTCTCACAGCGTCTACCGCTCTTCTCTTCGTAAGGCCCACCCTACCCTCAAACCCAAATCAATACTCACGTATCTCTAAACTATAGCAAGACGGCGTTTACCAGATGTGGCAAAGAGTCGTCCACGACCTCAAAATCTCGCCGGACGAGGGCGTCTGCCTCGAAGCGCTCAATACCGCGGCACGGCACGGCATGCCCGATCTCGCCATGGACGTCCTGCAGACGCTCCAATCCATCGGCGCGCAGCTGCAAGAGCACCACTTCGCCTCCATCATCGAGGCCTACGCGCGCACAGGCGGAATCAAAGAGGCCTTCTCCATCCTCGCGCTCATGCGCTCGCAGAACATCATCCCGGGCAGCGGGCGCCGCGCACCCGATATTTATCGCGATCCAGGACTCGCCCGCGGCCGTCGATGCAGCCTGGGACGTGCTCGAGGAGATGCACAAGAAAGCCGAGCCCGTCGACATCACCGCGATCAACGCGATCGTCCAGGCATCCGTCGCACAGGGCGACCTCCAGCGCGCAGTTGGCACGTACCAGGCATCTGCCGAGTTCGACGTCGCGCCGGACGTGGACACGTACAACGCGCTGCTGTCCGGCTGCATCGCGGCGCGGCACCGCGAGCTCGGCGACCGCCTGCTGACGGAGATGCGCGAGGCGGGCGTGAAGCCCGACCTGCACACGTACGAGCGGCTCGTCGTGCTGTGCCTCACGTCGCCGACGTACGAGGACGCGTTCTTCTACCTCGAGGAGATGAAGGCCGAGCACCACGTCCCGCCGTACGGTGTGTACGAGGCAATCGTGCGCCGCTGCGTGTCCGAGGGCGATACGCGCTACAAGCTTGCGCTGGAGGAGATGCGTGAGGTCGGGTACCATGTGTCGCCGCATCTGGCGCGGTTCATCGAGAGTGGGGGTAAGGCGGGCGCTGGGCCGCAAAGTACCGCTACAGCATCATAATATCTCATTCGCATTAATTGCATTTATCTCACAGCTCTACCTTGTAGATGTGTGGTCATGTGGCTGCGGTGCATGGTGGGGTGATTCGTTGCAGTAATCAAATGCGGCGGATGCGACAGCGTCCAAGTACAAAGACTGAAGGTAAGACATATGTTCCCCTCTCAGCGTTGCGTCGTTGTGGCTATGGCCCGGAGCAATGTATGGGCCTCGATACTTACACAACTAAGGGCTATATCTCGGACTCATAGCAGGATGGTCTAGGTAAGGAGCACCGATGAACGTTCACGAAGCCTCGGCCCTTGCATTTACAAAGTCAAGGCAGATGCACAGCTCGAAAAATGTGCATGCTGTTGTACTAGTACATTGACAGAGTACAGGGGAGGCAAATAAAAACATGAATGGTGGTGTGGGACTTGAACTTGAAGCTTGACGGAGACCGAATCGATACTACATAATAATTAATTTGGGCAAGACTTTCCAGCATCGTCAGGCACGCCGCTGGGACGTGGAGACTCGGATGCTGCACAGCCACTTACTACTAGTTGGGTCCAAGACAAAGAACGTGTCCTCGGTAGGGACAAAGCATGATTCCCTATTATTTAACAAAAGAACAACCATCTCGACGAGTGTCACCCCCCCCTCTCATGTCCTTCGCAGTGTTCACTTTTGGCTCGTTCGGAGACATCATCACTGTCGTCCAGCTGTTGAACCAAGTACGGCGGACGCTGTGCGACTCCACAGGCTCAGCCGCAGAGTACCAGGCTCTCATCGCAGATCTCGACGTCTTTGCAAACGTCCTCAGTGCCGTGAACGATGCGTTCCAACCTGGATCTTCTGAATCGGCGCGTCCGAGTCGGCCTCATCGTGTCAATGGTACCCTTCCGCCTTCGATCATGAATGCTCGCCGTCAAGCCCTGCGAACAAGCTACGATCTTCTGCGCGACATACAGAGGAGAATATCTGGCTATCAGGCTAGCCTGAAGACGGGAGGGTCGGGGAGTATGATGGCAGACTCATGGAGGAAGATCGGATGGGCCTTATTCAAGCAGTCTGAGCTGAAGGAGATCCGGAGGCGGGTGATGGACCAGGTTGAAGTTCTGAATATCCTAATGTCTCTCTTGTCGAGGTCAGGCGTTCTCGAGCTCATCCACCCGGCACTGCTTGACTGACCACTCAGACACGATGCGTCGCAACAACAGAATTCATTGTCGACTCTCGAAGACTCGATGAGAGGCTTGCCCACCGTTATAAGGCATGTGTCCACAGTTTCTGCTAGTGACCTGAACCCGTATCAACTATCTCCTACACTAGGGAACAAAGCACTGTGCTTTATGATATTCAGCGAGTTCTCAGGGAGCTTCCGTTATCGCTAGGATACACCTGGGAGGGCGGCCATACATCCCTCCAGCAGCCCGTCGTTTTAATGGACGCCTT
This sequence comes from Dentipellis fragilis, assembly GCA_004679275.1. Taxonomy (NCBI): domain Eukaryota; kingdom Fungi; phylum Basidiomycota; class Agaricomycetes; order Russulales; family Hericiaceae; genus Dentipellis; species Dentipellis fragilis. Next base: position 8,067 of record SEOQ01000262.1, read on the forward strand.
CGACCGAATCCTAATTTTACCCTTCGACTTATGCGATACCTGGGAGGTACGCCATTACCATCAGACTCAACCCGACCACCGACTGTTCTCTAACGTCTACCCGAAGCGATTCGTCGGCCTCTTGAAGGTGTATTTCAAAGGACGCCCCGGAGCGAAGCAGGTCGACAACTACCACTTCATCGTGACGCCCTCTGCGGATCCCGACTTGCTGATCTTCAAGAGCTCGTGGAGCCAGCATGTGCGCCCCGGGGCGCGGCTCGGCATGGAGGTGCTCATACCGCGGTTCAACGCCGATCCCGAGATGCAAGTCGGTGTGAAGTCTGCGCTCGAATATCTGCATTCCGGGCCTGGTGGCGGCTGCGTCGTCAAGACCACTCCCTGGCTCGGAAACAGGCGTCTTCCGTCGAAGACCACACAAAGGATCACAGCATTGCCGCGTCCCGAACGACGCGAACATGCGGGTGTGGGCACGGAAGTCGACAGCAACCGCTCTCGCCCGGGCGTCCGCGTTATGGTACTCTTCGTTGCCCTTCATCCAGCAGCGCCATCCGGCTATTCTCAGTCGCATGAGGGGTATATCAGACTGGGTAGGGACTCGAGGATTGACCCGCATGCCCGATGTGGACGGCTCTCCCACCTCCCCTCGACCTATCTCAGCTTTCTCGAGAACTTTAGCCATTGATCACCTGCACATATAGAATCGTAGTGTTGACTTACAGCCGTTTGAGAATCAATAGGCCCCTTGCAGGAAGTTTACGTGAATGATCGTGATGTGAAAATGTGGCGGAGATTGCGAGTTTATACATTCCGACAGACCCGCCGAGCAATGCCGTTTTCACCATGGCTACGACTGCGGTGGCGCACCGTGTCATATTTCAGCTCCGCTGGATATTTGACATCCGCCCCTATCTGCGCTTCTGCCGAGAAAGGGCCTATGGATTCTCAAACGGCTGTATAAGCAATGAACCCAATGAACACATGCCAGGCGTAGATGGTGGACATGTTGTTCGAGTCAATTGATCCTCAAAGGCAGATATGATCCAAGCGAGGAATTACGTTGCAGTAAGATCTCTGTCAAGCCAGCGAGACTGACGAGTGAGCTCAGCGACCTGCGAGCCGCATACACATTCCAAATATGAGAGAAACAGCAGAGGAGGACAACAGGTCTAGGATGAAGCAACAAGAAGTGATAAAGTAACGGACAGTAGATGTAAGGTTGCAATATTGCGGGGAGGTGCGGTGGGTGTGAAACGGAGTGAGTGAGGATGAGTCTAAGGTCTAGGTAGCACAACTAGTATCTAGATTCTACGCGCAACTACGAGTACTTCTAGGGCAGGACTCAATCGCACGGGATACAATATAGGGGGAGACGCTCAAGCCTTCTGCTCGTCGAGGGTCTGCATTTGCCATGGCTCGGAGGTGACGAACTGCGACAGGGGGACACCAAGCTCGAAGAGCGTCGAGACGGCCTTAGCGAAGCTGTGATGGTCGCGTCAGCACCGTGTGCGGGGAGGGAAGAAAGAGCAGACGTACTCCTTGAAGAAGAGTTCCTCATCGGCAGCGTACGCCTTAACCCACTTCTTGAAGCTCTTGTCTTGTGTGAGGACGTAGTCGGTGCTAGAAGGGTGTCAGCGTGAAATAGGAGAAGGGAGGGGGAGGGGAGCGTACGGGAGCATCATAAGCGTGCCGGTGGTTTTGTCGGTGTACTGCTTAGGCCCGTTCCACTTCCTCCAGATCCACTTCTCGTCAACGAGAAGCCTGAAGTAGTCGTTCGTCAGCGTGATGGGCGAGAAAGTCCAAGGGCCGTCGAAGCCGGAGCTGTAGCGGAGAGATCAGGACTCACAGCCCGCTGCGAATGTGCGAAGAAGGCTTACCGGTCAACGTGGCAGCGGCCGAGGGCATGCGCACCGGAGAGAGCGACGATTTCCTGGTCATTAAAGCTGTAATAGCTCGATCAATTTCTGTGACGAAAGACGGTGAGCAGTGTGCATACCCCATACGTCCGAAGATCTGTGTCAACAAGGGTTCAGCGAATGTTTGCCGCGTCAGAAGAAGCATCACGTACATCCCGCAAGTGGGGAGCACCCTGCGACGCGTCGGGGAGGCGACCGTCGGGAGTGACATCCTTGGCCTCGCCGTCAATGCGTCCGGGCCTCCAGTTGATCTTGGGGCCACCCATTTCCTGAAAGCCGCAAAGATATTAGGTCCGGAGCCAGCATCAGACTCATGCATCAAACCCACCTGCAGCGCCGCGACACCACCCAAAGTCCAGAGGTCGCCATAGCTGATCCAGCTGAACTCCTTCTTAATCTTCTCCATGTGTTCGCGGGCGACATTGAGGCCGTTGTTCGCGCCATGCAGCGCCTCGGGCGCGAAGCGCATCGTCGCATAGTTGCTATATTTCCGCGCGTGTCAGTATGCATGAATGGACGCACGTCAGAGCAGACACTGACCTTCCGCCGGTGTTGGAGGCCTTATCGTATGTACCCGAGCTGTGCCAGGCGAGACGGACGACGACGGGGCCGTAAGAACCATCTAGAACGGCTTATCAGGGCGAGACCGGGCATGAAGCGCACATGCGTACCGTCATAATCATCTGCATCAAGAGACTCGGCAATTCTGTTATAGACCTGCGGGGATTCGACGGTCAAACCGGGGTCACAGGCACATGCGTGCGGGACATGCACACCTTCTGGTAGTCTGCCTTGGTGGGGACGAAGTTCACAGCAACCTTGGCCGCTTGTGCGCCCGACTTGGCGGTGGTGGCGAGCGTGTCGGACGAGTAGAGGTAGAACGCGATGCCGCCGACGGTGATCGCACCGAGACCAGCGAAGAGCGCGATGTTGGATTTGGCTGCCTTGGGTGCGGCATCACTAGCATTAGGCTCGGTAGAGAACCTGCGGTACGAGGCGCGCAGGGGAGCGCGGGCGATGCGGGAAGAAGGGAGGGCGGACCTGCGCACGGAGGCTCTGAAGAAAGACTGCATGGTGATGATGATGGACGAGGAGGAAAAGAGAGAAACTGATGCGAGGAACTATAAGAATGGCAACCAGCTGAAGGTCACAATGCGTAAGCGTCCTGCAAAACGCGTGACGTGCGCGGGGCCATCGGGCCATATCGGCCAATCGCACGCCGTTCATTGCGTGGGCGTCAGGCCGTCGAGACCGCCTCGACCAAGTCGTCTGCAGAGGTCTCCAACTCGTTCAACAACGTTGCTTCGCACTCCGCGAACATCCTTGCGCCGCTTTTCCATTTAGGCTTTAAGCACGTCGGCTGCGGGATCACACTGCCTTTCTCGTATGCCCACCTGACCCCCTTGTCTTCTCTCTATTGATCTTATGTACACGACCGTCGTCCGTGCGACCGGCCTCAATACACTTGTCGGCCGGACGGCCCCTAGCTCACCACTCGTTCTGGAAAAGTTCTCGTCTTCTCATCTCCGATGGGTGCACTCTGGTCGATAATTTTTCGACGATTACAATAATGCTCACAAAGCCATGACAAAACTTGCGTTTCAAGGTCTCGACTCTTCCCAGACCCCGTGCTCAGAAGAGACTCGTCGTCACGGGGCTGAGAACATCTGGATTTAAAGGTCTTTCAACGTCCAGTACACCGTGACTGTTGTTCAGTTGTTTACAAGGCCTTCGCAGGTGCACGGACCAGCCGGAGTCCATTGATTCGAGGAGCCCTAGCCATGACATTGCCTCCCAGCGTGCAGCCTGCGTATACGTCACTTTCCACCTCTGACGTTGTCTGCTTCATTAGAGAGTTTCTGAAACGTTGCATCGCGCCATGTTCGTCGTCGTCTCTGGAGCATCATGGAGCGGTGGGTCAACGGGCCGGTGACAGCGCACTGTCATTATTCAAGCACATATTCGTCCTCGACGACACACTGGCGATGCGAGAAGAGATGCGTCGACTTATTCAAACCAAACACTCATGCTCACCACAAATGTTGTCTTTCTATGTCCACAGATGAACCAAAAGTGCAGCTATGCCTCGACCACAAACATCTGCCACGTTACCGCGCCGCATATGAAGTCATGCTCCACGTTGTGCGTGGGGCGCAGTATATCTCGTTGACCTCTCATCAGAAACTCTCTATTTATGGGTGGCACTACATAAAAGCAGCATTGCAGCCTTATATTCAGCGGGAGCTGCACCCCACCCTCCTCCGCCCAACGCAGACTTGTAAACTTGATGCCTACGTCACGCCAGTAAGCCCTCAACTCAACTTTATTTCACACAACTGCTGAGCATTCTCTTAGTTGTACCGCTGATCCACAACACAAGATGTCGAACCCGCGAGCTGTTCATTTAGGCGCAGGCAACGTCGGAAGGGGCTTCATCGGTGCCCTCCTCTCCGAATCCGGCTACCACGTCGTCTTCTCCGACGTCAACGAAGAGCTCATCAACGAATTGAACCAACGCGACACCTACGATCTGCACGTCCTCGACAAGAACGCGCACACCGAGTGCGTCTCCGACATCTCCGGCGTCCTCTCCACCTCCAATGACATCATCCGTGAAATCGCGCACTCCGACACGCGCCTCGTCACCACCGCCGTCGGCCCCTCCATCCTCGAAAAGATCGCGCCCACACTCGCCAGGGGCCTCACAGCGCGGCACACAGCCGGCGCGGGCCCGCTCAACGTCATCGCATGTGAGAACATGGTGCACCAGACCACCAAGCTCTCCGAGCACGTCGACGAGCACCTCCCGCGCGATGAACCAACCCGCGCCTGGGTCGAGCAGCACGTCGGCTTCGCGGACTGCTCGCTCGACCGCATCGTGCCTCCTGCGGGGCAGTTCGGCGACAACCCGCTTGACGTCGGCGTCGAGGGCTTCTTCGAATGGGCTGTGGACAAGCACGGGCTAGCAGCGGACATCGCGCCACCGGTGAAGGGCATGGAGCTCACGGACAACCTCCCCGCATACATCGAGCGCAAGCTGTTCACGCTCAACTGCGGACACGCGATCATTGCGTATCTCGGCTTCCTGCGCGACTACGACACTGTCGACCAGGCGATCCAGGACGCCGATATCCGAGACGTCGTGCAGTCTGCGCTGCTGGAGGAAGGTGGCGCGGCGCTTATCAGGAAGTATCAGTGGGACGCCGCGCAGTACGAGAAGTATGTGTCGAAGGTGATGCAGCGCTTCGCGAACCCGAGGCTGCGGGACGACGTGAAGCGCGTGGGGCGGCAGCCGCTGCGCAAGCTCGGGCTGGGCGATCGGCTGTTGGGCCCGTTGAAGATGGCGAAGGGGAGCGGGTTGCCGTATGATAACCTTGCGAAGGGCGTCGCCGCTGCGTTTCACTTTGACGTGGACGACGACGAGCAGAGCAGGGAGCTGCAGGAGAAAGTCAAGGGTATTAGGATTGAGAGGGCGGTCGCGGAGATTTGTGAGTTTGAGGAGGGGAGCGAGGAGCAGAGGAAGGTTATCAATGCGTATGATCACCTTCGTAAGTTCAAAGGCGATAAACTTGTGAACTAAGTTTCTTCGCGTGTTCCCTTTTCTCGTGTCGTAGGTGTCAGTTTGGCATGCATGCATATTCATTTCTGATGACGCTTCTTGTTGCAGCTTCATTACTCTCCATTATTTCCCACCTACCAAAATTTCACATATTTCAAGAGGCATAATCATGCCGTTGTGTAGTCGTCTGTTGCAGAGTCGGGGCTGGGTCATGCAGCACGTCACGGTATATATACAGGTATACATGAATGCATGCGTCTATTTGCCAGCGTCAGACGGAATCAGATCCGCTGATTTCTCTAAACTGCAGGCGGGTTTACCAAAAAAGAGCTCATGACATGTCCGTCGCTTTTCCGAAGATATATATATATATAGATCAATATGACTCGTCCGCATCTACGCCCCGAGCATCAGGGGACGAGACCTTCAGCCGTGAGTGATGGACTCGCTACCCGTATGAATCATGTTATTTTGAGGAATGCGGCACTGATGAAATCTTCAGTAGAAGTGTGGTTCTCATTGAAACACAAGTCGGTGCATTCATTCAATGGACAAGATGTACTCCCAAAAGATTATCTGGACAGTTGAGTCACCAAGCGGGTGGTATTCAGCCTCGTGTTGACCCTTTCACACTCACATCTTCCTTTCGACGGCCTCCCCTCGGAGGCACACTGGTATGTGCCCCAGACGCAACTGCAGGCACGCGGCCTTAGGGAAAGGTATCCTTATGAAGTTCGGTCCAGCGCTATGAACATCCTGCGCCTTGTCTTATTCTTGTCGAGCGAAAAATCATCGCCTGCCTAGACCTGGATGACTTGGTTGACGCCATTCCATAGGCCATGCCACCAGCCAAGTCACGGATCTCACGCTCGGACGACTGGAGGCATTATCACATCTCCATTTCACCGTGACAGGTCGAGATGCGTCTTGATTTGGATGGATGTTTTGGTGAATGCGGAGAACTCAAACCAGGGTGCATCGCCCTGCGTATAAAATGGACTCTGGCGTCCAGAAATGAGACCAAGCCATCTGCTACCTTTACTCTCATTCGATCTACCGTCGAACGGGCATGTCCAAATCTCGCGTTGTCATCACTGGTGCTGTCGGTGGCAATACCGAAGGTGCTCTGGCACCGAATCGCATTGAAATCAACAAATTCGTCGAGATCGAAGACCAGTTTTCTCTCTACATCAGAGCCCTACGTGAGTCGCGATAGTCTCGTACTGTGTACAATTTTACGACAACGGTTTTCCAGAGGCGATTTATAATGTCGATGAGAGCGAGCCTACCTCGTTCTTCCAGATTGGCGGGATCCACGGGCTGCCCTACATCTCTTGGAATGGCTCAGGTGCAGATGCGGAGTCGACTCAATGGCAGGGCTACTGCACGCATGCCTCTGTTCTCTTCCCGACCTGGCACAGGCCGTATATGGCGCTCTTGGAGGTCCACGTTCTTCCCAGTGACCATATTCATGATAGTGCTGACACAACCAAATTCATAGCAATTACTTCAGTTCCACGCAAAAAAAATTGCGACCAAGTACACTGTCGATCAGGCTCGCTGGATCAAGGCCGCTGACGACCTCCGCCAGCCCTACTGGGATTGGGCCAGTGACATCATCCCCCCTGCGGAAGTCATTTCTTTGCAGCAGGTCACGATCATCGACTTCGATGGTAAGCCGGTCAAGGTCGATAACCCGCTTCTTCGCTACAAATTCCATACGCCGGCCGAACCGTCGTTCCCTCCGCGCTGGCAAAAGTGGCGTACAACTGTCAGGCATCCTAATAGCGATGACGCCGATGCAGAAGACGATGTCGACGAGATGAAGAGGTGTGTTACCCGCTTCATGATCTTACTTGACCCAGTAAATGTGACGATGTTTTCAGAGTCCTGGCTTCAGAGCAGTCGTCTGTTAATACGAACACCTATCATCTGATGTGGAAAGTCAAAACTTGGGCTGCATTCAGCAATATCAGAATCGGTGATGGTGGAAGCTCCAGTAACAGTGTGGAAGCAATACACAATTCCATTCATAATTTGGTCGGCAGGAAGGGACATATGGGTTCGCCAGAGGTCGCAGGTATGTCCGAGGGCGGTGTATTATCCGACGATGCATTCAGTCATTGATATGCCCTGTTCCGACAGGCTTCGATCCTATCTTCTACCTTCACCATGCGAACGTCGACCGAATGCTGTCACTCTGGGCAGCTCTAAACCCCGACGTATGGGTCACACCTGGCCTCGCTGGGGATGGAACATGGACAATCCCGCCCAAGGTTACGATCAACGACACTACACGTTTGTCTAATTCCGAGATGTTGTCGTTCGTCATTGGCTCACGTGCCCGTCAACAGCGCTCGGTCCATTCTGGAATAGTGATACTACCAATAGCCAGTGGACGTCCAACCAGGTCAATGCAGATAGGACACTTGGCTACACCTACCCCGAGTTCAATGGTCTCGATATGGGGGACACGGAAGCTATCAGGATTGCCATCGCTAAGATTTGTTCGCGACCTCTACGGCGGCGGTAGCATCAGTACATACTCCTCCCTCCCCCCAGCTCCTCCCCTGGACGTGCCTTTATCTCATTTCGAAAGCACCGGCGGAGCGTTGGCGACGAACGCCGAGACCCCGCCGGCGGAAATCACCATCTGGGACTGGACGGCGCGCGTCCACGTAGCGCAATACGCCGTCGGCGGCAGCTTCTCCGTGCTGCTCTTCCTCGGCGACGTGCCCTCCGACCCGGGCGAGTGGCACACGAGCTCGAACTTCGTCGGCGCGCACCACGCGTTCGTGAACGGCGTGCCGGAGAAATGCGNGAACTGCCGCGGGCAAGGCGACCTTGTGGTTGGGCTTATTTCCCGGAATCATAGATCGATGGCACGCCTGTTCCCTTGGAGGATGTCCCGTCGCTCGAGGTGGTTGTGATCGCTACGCCACTCTCTTTGGATCCCGGTGAAATATTCCCTGTCCCCGGAGACAAAATTCACCATCACGATATCACCCGTGGGCGTCAGGGCGGCAGCCGCCTCGACTGAGCGTCGCGTTTTTCAGAGTGGACCCAACCACTGGGCTCTGCACATCAGTAAGATCCATGACTCGCGCCTTGAATATGTTTGAATATCTCCCCTTTGCGCCTATGTCACCCTTCCTGTACTTTTACCTATAACCGTTACCGTATCGTCCCCAGGCCCTATGATGTACTTCAGCTTTGACTTCATTCGAGAAACTTACTGGCCTACAGAGTTCGAGCTCTAGAAATGCGGCCTGCGAACGTGTCATAACGAAAATGGGTTTCCGTGAAACTCGACTTGGTCAGTCAAAATTGTCGAGCAGACTAACGAATATGTCCAGAATACATTGTTCGTACATGCAATAGCACTTCTTCTATTTTAACCCGCGTATCGTTTGTCTCTACGCACGGGAAGGCAAGCTTTAGGTCTAATCTTTCGAGGGTTCCGAAGCCTCGAGCCGCATCTCCGAGACGGCGGCTGCCGCTTCCTCCGCTAATTCCGCGGGACTGCGAAAGCGCTGGAAGTATCTCTCACGGAAGTCACGATGTGCGGGGACGTGGGTCGTCTTTTCGCCTTCCGATGGTGCTACGCCACTGTCACTATCGAACTTCGGCGGCGGATAGTTCTCGGTACCAGTCTTCCGAATCGTGACCAGCTACCAGCGTCCTCCGTTAGCCAGCCAAGCTAGGGAAAGAACATAACTTATACGTACCCGACGGCCCCAAGCACCGAAATCTTGTAGTGAATTAGCCACGAGCTCCATCCCATCGCACAACATGGTGTGGATGTCGATCTCCTGATACTCATCAGTGATCGTAGGAAGGAAGAACACCAGGCGGCCTCCCGGTCTGAGTAGATATCGCCCGAGAAGGACCAGGTCCGTGGCAAGCGCGGATAATTCGTAGGGCCTCATTGGAGGAATGTAGGGCTGGTCATCGTCGCTGGGTATGATTTATTCTCGGTTATGGCCAAGGTAAGGCGAGTAATTTGCACGAAGGACATACGGACGAGGACCGGTAGGCACAGGGTGTGGTGTTCTTGGGACCCAGTCTTTCTTGCGGCCGAGGCGCTTCGCGCCTGCTCGGACGCCGTCTTCCCTCCATTTAAGTCGCGTGCCTACGAAGAAACATAGCAACGGGCTCACAAGGAGGATCGGTGATGATGGCGTCGAAGAACCCTCCGCATCGCCAAGGGTTATGCGTCACGTCAAACGTGCAGAGATCTATGACGCGCTTTTCGACGCCGTACTGAGCTGCGGCTCGTCTGATGCCAGGCTGCTGCTCTTTTCCTCGCATCTGTCTTCCGTCGATATCGGAGCCGTAGAAGAAGGATCCAAAATGAGCCGTAGTCTGAGGCACAATTGAGCGAAGTGTGTGGCCGAGGCAAGTGCTACACTCACATATGCCATACTACCCGTGCCGGTAAAGGGGTCGTAGATAAGCTTCCCAGGGGATGCCTTCATGCCACGATTATAAGTCAACGATTGGACATTAAACGTTGAATGTCCGGATGTACTGACCAAGGTCTGATTTGCCATGAGCAACGATATCTCAGCCTCCATGCTCGTATTCCCAAAGTACGCTCTCTTTTTGACATCGAACTTCTTCACGAGCGACCGCGCAGAGCCGTCTTCGACCTGCACTGCGATTCAGCATGAGAGAGTGAAGAAAGGAGAAACCAGGAGCAGTCGTCGAATCGCAATGCAAACGTACCAACCTGCCGAAGAACACCTCCCTGAAATTGCCATCGCCGTCGTGCTTCTCCCGTGTCGTCCCCTTCGCATCGCGGTCTGCGCACCACGGGTCAGCATCCGAGATCGAGAGAAATGTAGGGAATGCCTACATTCTTCGAAACAGCCCATCACGATCTCCGGGTTCTTCATGTCGATTTTGCCTTGGAAGTCCATGTACGAAAAGTCCTCGACGACCTCCCTCTGCCTCCGCTGCGGGATAGACTGGTTGAACCCCGCCACGAAGAATTTAAACGACGTGTCCGGGACGTATTTCTCCCATCTGTCGCGCAGCGCACGGTTCTTTTCGTGCAGCTCCGCATAACTCGAACCCCTCGCGTAGAACTCGTAAATATGTCTGTAACACAAATGGTTTGTTTGTCAATTGAAAAGCAGTAGTGCGCAGAAGAAAAATACTGCGGACTTGATCAATATACATCTACGCGCGAGTATCCTCGCATGCTCCTCATTCTCCAGCCCCAGCACAGCGAAAGGTCGAGTGACATCGATGTCTTCTGGGATGGCAATTTCGAACCCGTGCAGTTCGGCGATGGATTGTAGCTCGGGGATGCGGAATTCTTCGTGAGCTTGTGCGAAGACGAAGAGATACTGGTTCGACATAGTCGGGGCGATGTCTACTGCCAGTGGCACTTGCGTCTTGTAGGTCCGCGGCAGGTTCAAAAATTAGGATCTGTGATCTTGCAATCTCAGATCGCGCTTTGAAGTTTGCGGGGTCTTTGTTTGGCAAGAGCCTTAGAATCAAAGATCGCCAAGCAACGTTTGCAAAGAGAACAAACAAGCCTTACTCTGCTTTGGTAGCACGTACGTCATCCTCGCGGGGGCAGATTTTGTGGCCCCGAACTCACTTCTCTGCTGATACCTGCCGCATTACAGTCTCTCTGGATGATACCTGGCGTCACGACGGCCTCTCGCACCGTGCATCATAAGATGACCTGAAGTTTGAATGGCGTCGGTGCAGCTGTATCGTCTCCTTGAAGCGGTCCTTTCGTCTATTGGACCCGATACCTGTATGTGCATCTCTGATCTTACATTGAACATTGACTCAGTGTATGCGTAGTGACAGATGAGGATATCGATAAACTGGGCTTTTTCTTCCCGAGTACCCTCGTTGTTGGAGCACTAGATCTCATCGACAGGGATTGCGGTTAGTCCACGTTGTTTGGCCCTCATTTATGACAGAAAATTGCATGTCAAATTTACTATGCACTTCCATAGTGATCAAATACAACACGCTGTGGGGAAGATCGCATTATCAAGTCTTGGGATCCATGGGGACATACGTCGTCTTTCCGTCTCTCGCACAATCACCCTCAATGCCAAGTTTCTGCGACTGTCCTGCTTTCTCGTATACTGTCTTGCTATCCCATACCCATCTGATGGTGCGTATCATCGTTCTTCATGATGACTAAATCTCACAATTCGCAATTACTCATTCCAGTGTAAACATGTATTGGCCGCGCGCGTCGCAGAGCGACTGAGAAGATGCGTAGAACGCTCAATAGGCCCAGATGAGCTCGGCTCCCTATTGTCCCGTCAGCATTCGAATATGTAATTTAAAAACTCTAAGTGGAGATGACGAAACATGTACAGAAGAACGTAAGTAAAGCATTAAATAAGGCGAAACACTCAAACATGAAATCCGAGAAATCAGGGACAATGCAGATGAAAAGGTCCCAATCTACTTCCCCACAGGCTTGATGGGGTCACTACCTCTAGTTGTCGCTACGCTTTGCCCTTCCCCGTCTCCTTCGCATCCTTCTCCTCCGGCTGCATCCGCCATATCCTCCACTCTAGTACATCCGCATACTCACGGAGTGACTTGACGAGCTGTCGAAGCTCGACCTTGGAAGGGACTGCCTTCCCCGCGGCGTCCCTGCGAAACACGCCTTCCTCGCCTTCCTCTTCCACATCTGACGAGACCGAAGATAACTCGGAAGTCTCGTCGTCTTCATCGTCAACGTCCGACAACGGTGTAGAAGCGCGCGAAGAAACAACCGTCGACATGTCAACGTCAGTATCGTCGGCTGCGGTGCTGCTAACGGATCTGGACACAGTCCGTCCTTTGGATGCGTCATCCTTTGGCTTTGTCCCTTGGCTGTCAACAACTTCTGCGTCCTTGGCGCGACCCTTCGCTTCTACGATCCCATTCTTTCTGGCAATCCATTCGGCAACCTTGCGGATTTCCTCCGGCTGCCAGAAACCCCACCACCGTTCGGCTGCAGGATCTTCATCCTCCTCATCGTCCGAGCCATCCTCTTCCACGGCACTTTGCTTGCCCTTGCCCTTCGGTTTATCTACTGCGTTTGGATCCGGCTCCGGCCGCTGGCCATGGACCGCGATGAACCAGCCCCATTTCTTCAAGGCCTTGCGATCTTCGTCATTGACAACGGCCCGTCCGCGCGCTTTGCCGCTCTTCTTGCGATCTCCAGATAGCAGAGCCAGGGCAGCGTCCTGCTCTGCGGCGCCTGGGGTCAGCGCAAAGTATTGTCTGCCCTCGTGGTCGGAGCCTAGTCGGGCAAAACGCGGAGCTTGCGCAAGCAGAGCGACACGCTGCGCCTGCTCAAGAGCGTTTAGGATGCGTTTATGTTCCGCCCGCTCCACCTTTGTCTACAGGCAGGCGTGAGCCATCTTAACACGAGGAACGGAGGTAATGATAGTTACCGCATTGCCTGCATGCCTCACCACTTCCCAGCGCTCCTTCTCCTCTTTGCTCCGCTCTCGTTCCGCTTTGACAGTCTCCTTCATTTCCTTCGCGCCGCTATCGATGTCCTCGCGGACAACTTGCGTCCTCATCGCGGCCTCCACAAGGGCTTCCACGACAGGAAGGAACTGAGCAGAATTGACGATCTGCACGCCTGTCGCATGTAGCTGTCCGCTGCGCGTCGAAACTATATGCGCCGAAGCTGGGGGTGGTAAAGGATCCGGGAGAGACAAGAACGAGCTATCTAGCCAGCTCAGATCGATGGACTCGAGCGATGACTGTAAAGAAGCGAGGGCTGCCCACATGCGATTGAGATTTGCGCCTGCACTCCTCAAGTCTCGGATGGCGACCTTCACAGCCTTCTGACCGTCCTTCCCGAGAGCGGTAGATTCGACGACGAGACCCAGTAATCCTAGAAGCATGGACTTCAGAGCAGGCTCCGAGATCCACCCGAGGCACACTCCGATGTCGTCACCTTCGTCTTCATCACCTCCATGGAGTCGTCGTGTCGACACACCTCCAATCTCCTCAAGTTCCTCCAGACAGGCGCGGGAAACGTCCATCACAGAAGAGAACCGCAAGACGAACTCCCGAATGCCAATACGCGCGAGAGCATTCTCCAGGGAGAAAGAAGCGGGGACAGGGACACGACTCCAGAGCGGCTGAGGTAGAGGCTTTGGCTTGCGGATATATGCGCGTTTGACTTTCTCCATGGGTTTCCCTGAGACAGAGGTAGAAGCCGCTGCCTTCTTAGTCTTAGGCGGCTTTGGTTCCTTCGGTTTCTTGGGCAAGTCTTCGATCTGTTTGCCCTTTCCCGGAAGGATGCCCTAAGATTACCTGTCAGTGTTAGACATCACCGCGAGTAAATGAAGCGGCGCATACAGTCAGCTTGGCATTGCTGGTAAGCATGGTGGCTACGGAATCGACGCCTGTCCTCTTTGCTTGAATGGTCAAGTTACTGTTCGTCATATTAGTAAGTTTCAACGGACAAGGATATTAGAAGCGTGCTTTACCCTGTAGGTTCCAGGCCTTTTGCTTTGCGACAGCCTCGGCAGTTGCAATCCTCATTGCATCGAGGGCATCTATGAAGTAGGGCACGTCACATGTCAATACACATACCAACCGAAGCGAACACCACGCGGGCTTACTTGAAGCTATAGCCCAGGTCTCTGACGTGTTCGGCGGTGTCCTTCGGCGGTAAGTTCTCCCCACGTTCTCTGATAGCATCCATGTCTTCCCCATAGCGATTCTTGAGACAGGTCTTGCAATATCTCGCTTTACAACGAGAGTTGTTACTCTTTCCCTGTTTGACGGTGCATTGCAGACCGTCTGGGAGAGATTAAGCGTGAAGACCTTGCCCAAATGTTAGAGCATGACGAAGACGTACCAAGCGCACCGCGCTTTTTGGAGCACTGGTGACAATAGAAGAAGCCATGAGGATATTCTTCGTTCGCATTCGCAAGCACCTCAGCCGTCGCATTTTGCTTTGCATTACTTTCCGCGGATAACTTCTGTTTCTTCATTTTGGTGTCGTTTCCAGATGCAGAGCCGAGGTCGCGCTCTGACCGTTTGCGCTTGACCCGTGGTTTGGCATGTGAACTCGTGGAAGCCATGCTTTCGTCGCTGTCTATAAGAAGAGGGTCGTTTTCCTTGCGTTCTTCGTCCGTGTGCACGTGTTGCTCGGACGTTCTACGCGATGATTTAGGCGCGTAATTGGACCTGTGGTAAGGGGACGGGGGAATTTCGACGTAGACCTGGGAGAAACGTCGTACTGTTGATATAGCGCGATCGGGTTTTGATGAGCTATTGTGCTCGCGTGTGGACATTTGTATCCCCTTTATCCACAGCTTGGGTGGCGGTGTGGTTGTGGTTGAGGTTCAAGTCGCGTCTATCCACTCGGACGCGCTTGAGCCATTAATGGGCACGATCACGTGGCGTCAATTACGTGAGCACTCGGGATAATCCGCCGTCGGCGGTGGCAGAAAAGTTTCGAGCTTACGGCCGTGGCACTGGCAATACTTCCCCCCACCACGGTAGCTCTCTCCTCAACACTTCATTCGTAATGGCCCACGCTGATCATACCCGGGATCCCTGGTAAGTACCCCTTAAACAGTATATTGCCAGCACCTAACGTCCTGTAGCCCATGGGTCATTCTCAATGACTTCGGTGGTGCCTTTGCGATGGGTGCCGTTGGTGGTGGTATCTGGCATGGAATTAAGGGTGCCCGGAACTCTCCCAGGGTACGTCCCTCCTCACAGCGATTTGACCTTGCCATCCATATTCTATGCGAATAGGGCGAACGGTTAGTTGGCGCCGTTTCGACGATCAAAGCCCGCGCCCCTGTGACAGGTGGAAACTTCGGTGTATGGGGTGGCATGTTCTCGTCATTTGACTGTGCCGTGAAGGGCATTAGACAAAAGGAGGATGCATGGAATGCAATCATTTCGGGTTTCATGACTGGTGGATGTCTTGCTGCGCGAAGTGAGTTCTTGTGCCTTTGACCTCAACACTTACGCATGTTGTGGATGAGGCCCAGTCACGATCCATGCATCCTCCGTTCATCTTTGCTGACCATTATCTTCTAGGTGGTCCCCGAGCGGCTTTCGGTTCCGCTGTTGCGTGTGGTATCCTTCTGGGGGTTTTCGAGGGTGTTGGTGTGCTCATGGGTCGCGTCTTCTCGGAAGGCTCGCGGCCACAGTTACCACCATGTGCGTCACTAACGCCTACAACCCTCTATCAATTACTGACCGTACATCTAGTGCCGGAGTCGATGTCGCCTCAGGCGCCGCAACCATCGCATTGAGATTCTGCTCGATTCACCATCCCTCACTTGGTTGTTCTCACCCGATGCCCTGCATAGACCTGTATTATCACTCCACACGCGTAGGTGCGATTTACCTAGCTGTAGCGCACCCGAGTGCTACCACTTGCCTCACCTCGGCACTGCTGTCCCATCATCCGCGCATACGTCGTATAATTCTCACTATTATATATCCCGTTTCACCTCTTTCTCTTGCATTTGCGTGTGAGACCTCGTAAGGCTCGAATCGGTAGTGGGTTGTATATCTGTTTGCTCCTTGCGTTCGGTTCGATGTTCCTGCCGGACCTCGTGGAGGAGCTTGTTTGCGTGTTCACTGGAGCTACAGAACGGACACATGTTTGTGTGATCGCGTCTGCTTTCCCGTCCCTCCAGCTTCGGAAGTCCAAAGGGCTTCATAGAGACGGAGCATGCGTCATAGCCGGAAGGTCGTGGGAAGGCCCAGCTACTGCTTCGGAATATGCCGGATTCCGGAGGCTTGAAGTTAAACTGTACCTTTTCCACTGGCATAAACTTGAAATCGGCGACAATCTGCATCAACTCTTATTCTGAATCGACCAGAAGAAGGCCGAATCTTTCGGCCTACAGTGTCTGGACCTCGTCTATCCTGATCAGCGCGAATTTCCATTATGCGTCGGGCGAAGCGCGAGAACCCCGCGCGACGCCAGCGTTCGGTCAGAAACCACGTCCGGAGACAAATGAGGGCACAGGCGCTAGAGTCTATAGCAAGATATAGGAGATCATGCAGGTATCTGATGGATCTGTGAAGACTGGGTACTCTCGACACGCGAACTACATGAGGACGGTATGACTGGGGGCAGGGATCCAGCAGTGTGAGAGGATATAGTGAGTTGCTTCGTTTTTGATTTCTTCCATTCCTCGCGTCAACGAGAGCTGGCTTCTGCGATATCAACCACTATGTTAGCTACAGACTTAACGCAGTAAAAGTCGCCGCTCGCATCAAAAATCGCCGGTCTGTCATGGCCCTGGAGATCATGTATGGCCATCTGGACTCATGCAATACATTCATCTCCCAGTTAATTACTTCTCTTTCGAGGTATAGTTATCGGCGACCACGATGTTTCCATCTATTAGCTGTGGATACCCGCTGAACCAGACTTCTCTAAGGATCGGTTCCGAACCGGCTGACGCTGGCCTTTCGGAATGTGCGCGGATCTCTGCGCATGTACTGGACGCGTCCTGTTTATAGCCCTGAACCCGCCTTATGTGCCTCGACTTGACCAGGTCGCATACTTGCCACATTTTCCTCCTTGCCTCGCCCACAACTCTGTTTGACTACCCAACGAGCGGTCATGGCTACCGTTCCTGCCATCGTCACAAGCACACGTTCACGCCCCGTTCCTACCCTCATCGTTCGAGCAGACTCTCCCGTCACACCAAGTGCTCTGCCGACTTCTTCACGGTTTTCGCGGGCATTGGGAAGCCCAGCTCTTTCCTCCCCTAGGGTCGAGACGAACATCGCCGTCGGTGATTCCCTATTAGGACATGAAGGCGAGGTCACTGCCGTTCGATTTTCCCCCAATGGAAACATCCTTGCATCTGCATCGATGGATGGAACTGTTCGTTTATGGAACGGGCATACAGGCGAGCACACCGTAACTCTAGCCTCCCATGACATATTATCCAACAAATGGCATCCTCCCGTTATCTTCGTCACGTTTTCCCCCGATGGACGTATTCTATCGTCTTCATCTTCGGACGGCAAAATTGCCCTTTGGGACACCCATACCGGAGACCTACTCGGGACGCTCTTCGCGCACAAGGAGAGGGTGCATTCGATGTCGTTCTCCCCCGACGGCGCCCTTCTCGCTACCGCGTCTAGTGACAGGACCGTACGGTTATGGGACACGAGGGACTGTGTCGAGGTCTCTAATCCTCCGCTAGTCCACAGCAACACGCCCGCCGGCGTAGTGTTCTCGTCGGACGGAACGAAACTCGCATCCGCCGATTTCAGTGCCGTTTATCTCTGGAATGCGAAGACGGGCAGATTGATTAAGACTCTGACACCAGAGGCGACTCACAGGGACCCACAGGAAGGGACTAAGCGACCGGCCTGCAAGCCTGTTCTTTCTGCAGATGGGACCAAGCTGGCGACGGTATCGATTCTTGCGAAGGAGCACGCGGTGTACTTGTGGGATGTGGTGAAGGGCAAGGCCATCGGAGGCCCACTTCGCGGACACGGCGACGAGATCACTTCCCTCGGATTCTCGCCTGACGACAGTATCTTGGCGTCCGCGTCCCTCGATCACACTCTTCGTCTATGGGATGCAACCAGTGGCACACCTATCGGAGACCCGCTGAGCACCCATCGCAGCTGGATCAATGACCTCCGTTTCTCGCCCGACGGGACAAAATTGGCATCCGTGTCGCACGACAGGACCGTGTGCGTCTGGGACGTCCAATCTCGCACCGTCATCGATAGTCCCCTTCATGGCCACAATGGTCCTGTAAAGTGTATCGACTTCTCCCCGGACGGGACCAGATTCGCATCCGCGGGTGGTAGCGATCGCCAGGGAGGATTCGAGGTGTACCTTTGGCGCCTTCAACCAGGCACTCCCGTCGACGGCGTCAGCGGCTGCCGACGCCCCAGTGAATCCTCTCCGGAGAAGAGTTACTTTGGGATACATGCTGCACCTCTTTGGAAGCAGAAACCTGGATTGCACTTCAGGTCGTGGTCGGAATCCTCGCGATTAAAAGGCGTGGCCATTCCGAGTAGAGAAATCGAAGGATTTCGTGAGACCCGCAAAGTGAGCGATGTTTTTAATAATTTGAATCTCAATCCGCTCACATCTCGCTGGTAGCGCGTTGCATGTGTAGTGGCCGCAGTCCTCGGAACAGCAGTGGATATGGCCCCTCGCGAGTTGACCGTCGGGGTCAATCTCCTCCAATATGAACCGATTGCTGGGCTAGAAACTGCCGGGAAAACGTTGATAAATGCATGGAATGCGTTCGAACAAATGCAGGTAGGAATATAATACCCCTTCAATTGGTGTGTACTGACCTGTTCTAAAAGGTTCACCGCGCAACTTGTCTTCGTCTTTTGGATCGATGCGTGGATATTCTGCTCTGCGTGCGAGAAGAGGTCATCGATGCGGGAAACTATGTCAGCTCCGAGCTCAGATCGCCTATCGCCAATCTAGAAAGGTAGGCTCATATACATGCTCGTCCATCTGTCGACTTTNTAAATCAGTCCTGGCAGAGTCTTTGAGGATATCTCGATTCTCCTCTCCAAGTACACCCAGACGTCGTTTTTGAAGCTGTTCTTGAGTTTTGCAACAATCGGCAGCGAGGCAGCTGCGTGTGATGAGGAGCTGAATGATGCTTTCGCGAAGTTTGGAGTGAGCTGTCGTCCTACGCTATCGGGGTTTGCTAAAACTTAACGACTTCGTACAGTTTTTCGTGAAGATCCGGATCTTTGCCGTGCATCAGGACCTGGTCGCTCTTGTCAAAGGGGCCGGAGCTGATAAACACCCACAGCGCTCTGAGAAGAAGGCAGGTCTCTTCGATAATCTACAATTTGGTTGATTCTGATCTGCGCTAAATCACCTAGATTGACAATATTCTCAAGGATGTTCGCAGACAGCAGAATGCGGAGGACAATTCTCGCGATCTGGCAGACATGCAGCAGATCATGCGGAGCGCATTGCAGACGAAAGACGACTCAGCTCTCGTTGACATCTTGGAGATTGGACTGGACGAGATCCCGGAGGCATTGGTCGCTCTGCGGTGTGAGATGAAGAAGCAGCAATCTCGCGGCATTGGAAGACCAACGCAAGAGCGCAGGCCATCGCTCTTTCGCATATCATCACTCAGAGGCAGGGTATCAGCCCAATCAACTTCCAACGTCACTGTTCACAGCAGCCTTGATCACGATTTTCTGCAGGCTACCATCGACGCATTGGATCGCCTCACTGAACACTGGCATGCCGATTCTGCTCTCAATCTCCCTGATTGGACCATAACACGCTACGATATCGACCTTGGCAAGAAGATCCACTCTGGCTCCTTTGCAGGAGTTTTCCACGGAACTTGGCAAAATTGTGTCGTAGCGATCAAGGTTATCAACGAGGGCGTGTCGCGAACGGCGTTTGTTCGCCATGCAGCGAGTTGGAAGATACTGTCGCACCCGAACGTGATTCGGCTGCACGGCGCGTCCTCCGCGACGGGTTACCCCCCATGGTACTTCGTCACGCCATTTTACAAGAACGGCAACTTGCGTGATCATCTGGCAACAGCAGGGAACATTAGTGTCTCTAATTGTTTGGAGATGATGCGACAAATCTCTGCTGGTGTTGCATACTTGCACGAAAACAGTCTACCGCATGGCGATCTCAAGGTAATTGTCTTCAAATAAATTTCGTCTACCAATTATTCTGACATTCACCCAGGCCGCGAACATATTTGTCGACGACGACATGCAGTGCGTCGTAGCCAACTTTAGCCAGGAGGGTATAAAATTCGCCCGACATCATTCGACCGGTCTTCGTGCGTTGTATACTTCCATGCCATTTGATCTGACTGCAGACAACTGACCATTTCGCAACAGGTGATGGATCTCTACGATGGCAGTCTCCTGAAATGATGAGTGGATCCGACTCTCTCGCCTTCAAAACCGACGTATATGCGTTTGCCATCTGCTGCGCTGAGATACTCGGGATGGGCAGGCTACCGTGGGCGACATCGTCAGACGATTCTGTTCGGCGACGTGTCCTCAGTGAGTTACTATGTCACTCAATCGTATGCCATCGCTTATCTTCCGATGCAGTCAAGGATGAAAGACCGCCAGTGAACTGGCAAGCCGTGTCAATGCCTAAACTCGAATCTTTGGTCAAAAGCTGTTGGGATCGCACACCTAACTCGCGCCCATCATTCAAGGATATAAGTAGGAGACTGCAGGAATTTTAGATACTCTAACACTTGGTGTTTCCGGCCTGTTCGTTTCCTGCTGCGCCCGGGCCATGCTTGTTTTCTCTTTCCCGGGGTGTGTAGTACTCTATTACCGGGGGGTTTTAATTCTTGGTGTACTATCAATAGCAAATTTCGGAGGTCTGCTTTTCCGGTTCGATGAATTGACCTATGCCCTTGGGTTATGTTCGGTGATTTCGACCAAGTAGGTAGTCTGTATGCGTCTGTCAGAGCGCAGCATCATGCAAGACCAAGAATANTCGCTGCGTGGGAAGAATTGACACGGTTCCCATGCGGCGTTGTGGCACCTTCCGAACGTTCGACCGCACGTCACCGGTACTTCCATAGCTCAAACGGGCCACAGCCAACGCAATCGCATTTCGGGGCAACTACAAAGGCTTCGTATGCGTGCTCAAGTAGGATTGCGCCGCTGGTGGGAATATGTTGCCGGGTCGCTGACATTCCCAGGTCTTGCCCAGGTCCGCGGAACAATCACCCTTTTGAAGGCGCCAAACTTAGGACTCTCTCTTCTCGTTGGCCGGCTATTGTATTGGAACCCAGATTGGATCTGACAGCATACTGTCATGGAAAGGCAAACCCGACTTGCCTTACTGGTCGGCGTAAAGTGGTTACTGCCATGATACAACTTTCTATACGAATTATAGAGATTAATGGCTGCAGAACGGCGCTGAGGAAGGCCTCGGGATGCGCTGCAAGCATACGGGAAGCTGGCGGAATTTAAGCAGTGTTTCCTGTGTGCGATGCCTGCGGTATCACCTAAAGGCTATCATGGTAGGCACCGCACGAGCGCTACCTCCGGAATTCGCGCGGAAGTGCTTGGATATGCGTCTTCTGTTCCCTCATCAGCGACTTTGCTATCGACCACCACTCCAAGAGTCTTGTACCCACCAAGGTGAGTACTTTCATCTGCCTGGATGACTGGCCGAGTTTTCTCTAACAAATAGCTCTTAACGCAGCTGGCTCAGCAAGTCAGTATGGCGAAAGACGTGGTCGACAGCTTAGCGCTTTTAGGTCATACAGCCAAAGTCACCGCGGTCAGGTTCTCTCCAGATGGAACAAGACTCGCTTCATCCTCAAAGGATGGGACTATACGCTTATGGAACCTCGAGTCCATTGACAGTACTCCGATCGTTATGGTGCCGACGCCGAGCAAACCTTCAACATCGGACGCAGTAACTTGTATCGATTTTTCTCCGGACGGGAAAACCATAGCCTCTGCGTCATCAGGAGGGTCAGTGCGCTTCTGGGATGGCGAAACTGGACACATCTTCACTACCCTTAGCGATGGCCATAAGGACAAAGTTCATTCCGTCGCCTTCTCCCCTGATGGCAAGATTCTGGCATCGGCGTCTTACGACCTGAGTGTAATCTTATGGGATACTCGGCGGTATATATCCATCGGAAAGCCTCTCAGAACCCATAGAAGCCCCCCCGGAGTTGCATTTTCCCCTGACGGATCCATACTTGTCACTTCTTCAGCGCACAGCATCCTCCATACATGGGATATGAAGGGGAACCACATTAGAGTCGTTGGCGATAGTCCTGGCCTCAATTTATTCAGCAAAGCCAAGGGCCGCGACAATGCGCCTGTATGTAACCCGGCGTTTTCATCTGACAAGGTTACATTGGCATCTGCATCTGCCGCTGCATCGAAACATTCGATCTTCATCTCTGATACAAACGGGAAACCGAATGGGGAACCTCTTCGGGGCCACCAGAATCACATTTCTTTCATTCGATTTTCGCCGGATGGAACTAAAATCGCATCCGCGTCATACGACCATACAGTTCGCCTCTGGGACGTCAAAACGGGAGAACCTATCGGTAACCCTCTTGCTGGACATCAGGATCGTGTCAATGCCTTGGCTTTCTCTCCTGATGGTTCAAAGCTCGTCTCCGTTTCGGACGATAAATCTCTCCGTATCTGGAACGTCGAAACTCGTTCGCTCTTGGGAAATCTCCAGGAAGTCCATTCGGGTCCCATCACTGCCATCGACTTCATAAGTGACGGCTCACGCTTTGCCACTGGGGGCGGAAGCGGAAGCGATTCAGACCGTTCGTCGGTGCTTTTCCTTTGGACTTGGAAGCACGACATCGAGGAGTACTCTGCCAGTCTTCCAAAAAGACAAACACCTTCGGCTTCAGAGAGTCCTTCGGCACCTGCAGCCCTAGATTCCCAAACCTCCGAGAAGGGTCAGCTTCCCAGCAACCGGCGTCGTCCCATATACAATTGGACCAACTCTTCCCGAATAAAAGCGCGTGTTGTTAGTGAGGTACCTGTGGATGGTTCTACCGAGATACGCGATGTGAGTTTTGTTCTTCAGTAGTTGTATCCGCTGAGTGTAACTGGATTGGGTTTAATAGCGCGTCACTAAGGCAGCGGCTTCAGCGCTGGGAATTGCCGAGGACATCGCGCGCGAAGTGTTAATTACTGGCGCTCCCCTTCTCAGGCTTGCTCCGATACCAGGCCTGGACATAGCTGGGCAGACGTTGATCGGAATATGGGCAGCCTTCGAACAAGTTCAGGTATGCGCAGAGACATCATCTGTCGGTGTCGCGGTCCCTAATGTTCTACAGACAAACCGTTCCCAGTGTCTTCGCTTGACAGAGCGTTGCGCAGACCTCTTGCTCTCCATAGAGGACGAGCTCATCAAGGCCGGAGATGACGTTCGGACCGAACTGAAGGCACCGCTTGATCAGCTCGAGAAGTATTGCAGCTACTTGAGTGAATGCAACGTCCGCCTTACTAATTCGTCATGTTCTTCACTAGGTCCTTTCAGGATGTTCATGGATTCTTGCTCAAACATGCTCGTATGCGTTTCTTGGAACGCTACCTATGGCGCGACAAGGTCCTGCAAGAAATAGCAGATTGTGATGTCAGATTGAGGGATGCGTCATCTGCATTCGATGTGAGTCAACGTATCCACTCTCTTCACCTGCCCCTGCTCAGTATCCGTCATAGCGGGCGACCCAAATACGAGGTATAAGGATTCAAAAGGAAAATTCTGAAATGATCAGCCAGATCAAAGATGGACTGGCTCAAAAACGCGATAAGGTCCGTGATGGAGATATTTTGATCTGAGTGTTCACCAAGATTTTATCCATGCAGGACGCAGAATTGGGACAAACTTCTCGAAGACAGCAAGATGAAATAGACCGCACCCGGGACTTCCAGCACCTGAAGCAGTTACAGAAGTCCGCCATGGACACGAGTGACGAGCACACGTTGGTAGACATCCTTCAGGTCAAGGTCGACGAGATGCCAGAAGCTATCAAAGCCCTTGAGAATGCCATCGATCACGACAAGGAGCCAAGAGACCTCGGGTTTTCTGGTAGTCAAGAGTCGACGCTCGTCGACCACTGGACTGTCGCCAATGACGAGCTAGACATGCGATTCATGCGAACTGGAGTCGACGCGCTTCGTCGTCTATCTACAGCTGCTGGCGCCAAGCTGGATT
>SEOQ01000263.1:0-32225 GCA_004679275.1 Dentipellis fragilis
CGCCGCGCCGCGATCGATGCTCCCGCCGCGCGCGCCCCCGCTCTCAGCGTCGTTCGCACCCATGCCGAGCCACCTGTCGCGCTTCGCGACGCACGTCGACGCCATCTCGGGCGCGCTCAGCGACGCGCGCGACGAGCTTGAGTGCTGTGTGTCTACGCTGCGCGAGCAGCCTGCGCCTGCTTCTGCCGACGATGTGGGAGCTAGTGCGGGGCTGGGCGGGGAGCGCCCGCGGACGCCGGAGACGATGCAGGAGAGCCCCGCACTGCAGGCGTACGAGCGCCTGCGGCGCGAACTTGGCCTTGCCGCTGCGCGAGTGTGAGCGTGGACGCGAGCGGCTGCTGGATATCCTCGCGCGCCGAAGACCACGGACGAGCTCGACAGCGAGGCGGAGGGGATACACGGGGACGGCGCGGATGAGGACGACGGGATGCCGCTGCTCGGCCCGGACGCGGGCAGCGACGACTCGGACAAGACGGACTCGCTGCGGTCGCACCTGCTGGGCGTGCCGGAGGGCGAGGGCGACGAGGATGCGGTGCTGGTGCAGGGTGCCCCCTGGGGCGCTCGACGACGCGGCGCTGCTGCTGCCGCTTGCGGCGAGCGCGCACGATCTGCCGCCGCAGGGGATTGAGCAGGTGTTTGAGGCGGATGTGGGCGGGGGCGTGCCGTTTACGCGGGAGCGGTCGAAGTTGACGAGGGAGGAGCGGATACGGCTCGTCAAGGCGAGGCGGGAGAGTGGTGGCAAGGGGCTGGGGCTGGGGTTCAGGTTCAGTGGGGATGTGGAGAGCGAGGAGAGGGAGAGGGAGCAGGAGGAAGAGAGGCGGCGATGGGGGCCCGGTGGGGATGTGGTGGAGGAGCTGAAGGATGTTATTTGGAAGGTGGGCGAGCGCCGGCGGAAGATGGCGGAGAGGCGGATGTCGGAGGAGCGCGAGAAGACGCAGGAGAACGTGCTGCCGTCTCCGCCTGTGTTATTGGCGCTGGAGGAGAGTGCTGGTACGGACGCGGACGCGGAGCTGGAGCTGGAGGCGTCATGACACCGGTGAGGACGAGGTGGGTGTGGGGTGTGATTTTCGGTTGGATTCGTGTTTTTGGCTTTCTCGCATTTGCAGTTGCCGCTCATATACCTATAGCGTACATTATTGCCTAGTATATAGGGACTCTCGGCGCACTGGCCCTTGGGTCCTCCGCATTCATTAGACCATGCATGTATCTACTGACGACTGGATCTGACTTCGGAATTGGATATGCTCTTTCAGACACGGAGGCGGGCGCGCAATTCTAAGGGACCTTGATCTGTGAGGTACGTTTTCGTAATCATAAT
Source organism: Dentipellis fragilis (assembly GCA_004679275.1). Classification (NCBI taxonomy): domain Eukaryota; kingdom Fungi; phylum Basidiomycota; class Agaricomycetes; order Russulales; family Hericiaceae; genus Dentipellis; species Dentipellis fragilis. The sequence continues at coordinate 1,319 of SEOQ01000263.1, forward strand.
GTTTCAATATTCATGGTTGGTCACAGTCTTCCACTTGCGCTACCGCACTGACAGAACTAGTTTTGAACAGGAATGCATCCGCGTGCTTGGTGCCGTCGGCATAGTTGAGGTCCCGACGCCAGCCAGTTCGTCTTCAACGACCGCGTCCATTACACACTATCCCGCCCGGGGTTATCCTTTCTTTGTCCTCTCCATTCGTTTACGACCGATACAACCCATCCCCTCTCCCTCAAAGCGCACTCAGAACTCGAAGCAAACCCGAGCGACACATATTCACTTGAAGGCGGTCAATCTTAGATTCGGGGATTGGACGAAGGCGCCATTCGCAGAGCTTGCAAGTTAGTTGCCAGTCACGCAAATGCCTCTCAATTACCGCGGCATTGGGGTCCACATATCCTGCGATGGGAAAGAGCTGAGCAACTACGCGCCGGAGATTACGGACGGCCAGAAACTGGCGCAGTGTCATATTGCTAGCGAAGCTGGGAAGGTATGTACGCATATTCTGAGCATACCTCTAAATAATCTTGCCCTAATCAGCTTGTGCTGCGTTGGAATCATTGTATAGGTGTTCAAGATTGTGATTGAGAACCTGGATAGGCAGCAGATTGTTACGCCAAAGGTCGTGAAGATCATCCTGGACGGCTATGAGGCACGGTGTTCCTTGCTCGATGGCAAGAGGACCGTTTTCGTGATGGACAAGATTATCGTTTCTCCGACCAAATCTCGGCTGTTCCAGTTTGCGAATATAGAGACGCATGGTCAGTCTAGCCTCTATCATCATGGCGCCATGCATACACAGCCGCTCACCACTCATGCTTTCCTAGATGGTGAGGAAGGACTAGTGGAAACCGTGAACATCGAGAAACTCGGGACCATCGAGGTCATTCTCTGCCGCGCATTCCGGGACCACTCGAGGCCAGACACGATCGCCACAGGCGGCCCTATCCCAACAACTGGGCCGGTTTCTGAGCGGGCGAAGAAGACGGGCTGGCATCGTATAGCGTAGGTTTATTTGGCCGTATATCCATCCATCACCGTTGACCTTGGTTGTAGATTCGGCACAGAAGCGCCTATAGAGCCGGTCAAATATGTGACGACTACGTGGATTGACAATTTGTCCTCCCCCTACGCGGTCTTCCGGTTCCGGTACCAGCCAAAGGGTGCGATTCAGCTCGTTCGCCCGCTTTTGAATGCTATGTTAAAACGCAAAATGTAGAGCTGCTGCAAGCCCGTGGCATCATCCCTAGAGTTCCTGCCTCTGCCCCCGTGCGGCCGGCTAAAGTCCCTCCTACAGAACCTCGGGCCCTGAGCAACATTGTTGGGAAGAAGAGACCAGCGCCAATGGAAGGGTCGGAAGGCCGTGACACCAAGCGTGGGATTTTGCAGGCTGCAAGTTTGGTTTTCTTTTCCGACGGTACCTATTTAATAGGCATTGTATACAGCACTGGCAAACACCTGAACGCCCGCGACCAAGCAGCGCAAAGAAACTAGCTCGTGTGAAGGTCGAGCCGGCTGATACACCGGGTAAGACTGCTGATGCTCTCCGAGTGTTGAGGGTGCGTACATATTTTTCTGCTCACATCCATACGCAAAAATCTCACTCTGAGGCATCGCCTTCGTCACAGGACTCTATCCAGGCGGCGCGAGATACCATGTTGGCTGCCCAGGCGCAACTCGAACGTCTGGAAAGTCGTCAGTTGCGATTGGAACGCCGACCGTCACCTATCCGCGTTGGCTCTGTACGAGGCCAGACGATCGATCTCACCTTGGATGATTGAGATATGTATTCGTGCCAATGACTTATGTACCCGTCCCATTCATTTTCCGGCTGCCTATATCCCGCTTCGTCCGATTTAAATAATTACCACACCATCTTACAGGCCGCTACCAGACTGTCGAGGCAGCCATGATTTATCAGATCTATATCAAATTGCAATCTATTTCACTCGGAACGTTAAATAGCTAGATCCCTCCGTGTCTCCTTTGCGTGGCGTACAATGCTAGCGTTTCCTTGTGCCCAGGATGATGTCGTCTTCCATCGAGTGAGCGAATATACGCAAGAATTATATGGAGGTCAACAGGCTGCTAACATGGTGATGCATACAACAGAACTTCGACGGAAACTGATAAGCTACAATAGACGGTGCGATGAATAATAAGTCAGACCTAGACTAGAAACCCCAAAGGAAATCAAATAATGAACATGCACCATGCCATCTGTATCATATTCAATAGAATAGTAGTAATTCGCCCACAGCAAAAGTGTCAAGAGACGTCAAGAGCAGACATCATCTCTCCACGCACTGACCTTCGCCTCCAGTGCTTCATGCTCCCTTTGAGCCGCTGTTTCTCGACACTCTTCTGCATACTTCGTCATTACATCCTTCGGGACATACATGTATGGCACCATCAGAAGGTCAGGGCTTTCTCTTGCATCACCCTTTTTATGCCGCGTGAAATGCTGCCGCCGTTGCGAGTTGTGCTGCTTGGTGTGCTTGGTGCCTTCGACTTCCTGCTCGTGACCGTGCTGCTCATCTGCCTGTGCTGTGTTCGTGAGCTCATCAGCCTGTGCTGTGTTTGTGGGCTCATCAAGATAAAATTCGTCCTTCCAGGCGTTAAGGGTTCCTGATGGGATACCAAAGTGTCGGAAGACGGCGCTTGCATAGGCAGCATCAAAAAGTACGGTCGGAGGCCACTGGGACATGTCTTGAGGGGTTCGTATCTGTCGACCCGTGACGCCAGATCTCTTTGCAAGTTTGAGATCAAAGCAATGGGCTGTATACCTTTGCCCATGTGTGCCCGCCTCCACGTCATCTGTGTCCATGGCAAAATTTGGTGTCTGCCCACGTACATTGTTGATCGCTGGTCAGATACCAGAAGAATAACACGCACCACCAAGACGGCAAAGTCGAGACCAAGTACAGCATGGAACGACGACGTGAGCAGTAGGCCATTTCGGACACTGTCGATATCCCGTACGATGTCGTTCTGGTTGTAAAGAGCTTTGTCCCGGCCCCGCGTAAATGCCTCGATATACTATGGTCGATGGGATTGTAAAAATCAAGTTATATAAGTACGAGGAAATTCATACCGAGTCGCCCTTTCCATGACTTAAAATGTGAGCGGCATCACATGTGGACGAAGGATACCCTGTCAATACACATTCTTCTTCATCCCGCTGCATGACCTCATCCCAGAAAGTCTCCAGAGGGGAACTGGTAGCTGAGCGCGGCGAGACACTCGTGTTCACAAGCTGAGGGTCGAGCGGGAACATATGGAACCTGTCCTCGATGGCGACATGGTAGTACAGCTCGATGGATGTGTCAGGTAAAGTTTCGCTGTAGTCGATACGTTTGAGCATGTCTTGCTGACTGGAAAGGTCTCCTCGGGCGCCGACGACGATTCCAGTGGCAAAGCGAATCCATTTGAATGGTTTCGACGAGAAATGTAATTCAACGAGTTTATCGACAGGGAACTTGAGGCAAGGGCGCCATTCCCAGTCGGCTGGAATTGCGTCTGGTAAGGGGTTTACAGGGAACTGTGCATAGACAATGATGTGGCTCATGAGGAGAAGAGTCACGGCGGACTCAGAGGAGACAGACGGAATTTGGGAGCGGCAGTCACGTGGAAACTTCCCTCTATATACTGACTATAAGCATCTCGCTCTGAATTACTGCAAAGTTGTTGACAAGTGACTCGACCACAGTACTTACGGCTTGCGTCTTGTCGGCTGCGGGGCGAGAGTGCCAGAAGCCGAGGAGGTTAATATGTCACCGGAGGCCTATTTTTCCTTGTCTCCGAACACCAACAGCGGACTTTAGAGCAAATGTCAATGCTTAGACATAATTTACTCTGGATTATATGCACCGCGCTCTTTCGTTACGAGTAACCTCGTAGTGATCAGCCCCGCATCTTTCTCAGCCTGACTAACTAATGTTCTTTCTGCCCGAGCAGGCCAACTTAGTTAAAATAGCAGTTCGTAATTCGTATGACAACATCACCATGTAAGCAACGATACACGGGACCTGACAGTATCACAGCAATATTCCAGGCCTTCTTGCACTATCGTGCAGCGTGGTATAAGTATGAGCAGTGTGGAAGCACTTCACAATACTGACGAGTGTCTCAGCCATGTCATCCTGGAAATCGCCTCTTGAAGGGTACGAAAACGCGGAGCCCCTTCCGACAATCATCAATAAGGATGGTAAATCGCTATATAACCCCCCTGCCCCCAAATCGGCTTCATACGACGAATTCCCCAAGCCTATCGATAGCTCAAACAACGGCTTTGACTTCCATGGTAGGTCCATCTCCTTTGAGATGGACTATCGCGACGCGCCGGACTCTAACTATGTCCGATCTTTCAAGTGTATTACAGGATTGAAGACGAAGCTGAGACGAAGTATGCTAGAGAACTGCATGAACGCATAAGAAGAGAGTTTCCGGAAGTACGTTGAAGTCTGTGACTTGAGGCAGATGTCCTGACGAAATCCTGACAGCTTCGCATATATCGATTCTGGGACAAGCCTGTCGGTGGGTCCTAGTACTCTGCTCTCTGGTACTATTGGCATTAATATCAACTGTCAGGCCCTCATCCAACTCCTATGTTTGAGGTGAACACATTTAACCCGCACCAGACGGGGACACTTTTCTCCTGGCTGACGGTATGGCGTGGTCCCTGCCCGTAAGTACACCGTCGACTTCTCTTCTAAGCGGCACCTGATCTTCTGCAGTGTCCTCGTGCATCCCAATACAGGTGATGCACTCAAGGATCATACCGAGTTGAATTCGTGGATAGGCAAACCCTTGGTTCTGAAGACTGATATGTTCAAACAGCATTAAAGCTTGATCGTCCTGCATTCCACTAGCCGTAACTATCTTGTAAGATTGATTGCAATAAGATGACGAGTACTATTGCACCATAAATAGCATCATATGGCATGAGGTCGGGCTTCATACCCTGAAGAGGTCGCATTTGGATGGTTGGCCACCTGGAGCAGGCTACGAAGTGACATTGCGGACCCCACACAGCGTACAAACGCCATATTTCCCGACCTGGGAAATCGTAGGAAAAGGCATGTGTAATTGGTTGACTTTTATTAGAAGTTTTCGTAGTCGAAAAAGCAAAGGAAATGACAAACTATGCCACGTGTTCCGATCTCCCGTAAAATTGAGTAAAATGTTTGTCACATTCAGGCCGGGAAGAGCCTGTGTAAATGCTTTGGGATTGTTTACCTTCAGACTTTTCATAAAGCACTACAGGCCCGTAAATCACAAACATTTCCTTTGTCACGGAAAAGTCTAGGGAAAGGAGAACTTTTCTCTCCCCTTTATCTGCCCGAAAGAGCCTTCCTTTTACAGATGACATTCCCGAGCAGGGATACAGGTGGCATGGTTTAACATTTCCTTTGATTTTCGACTGCAAAGACATGTAGCAAAAGTTGAACAATTCCGCACGCCTTTCCCACACTTTCCCGGGTCGGGAAATCCGGCACTTGTACGCTGTGCCAGACATACCAAGGCGATTAAGTATCTAAAACGCATCATAAATGAACAAAATCACAAACATCAAAACCAACCTATTCTTTCTCTAAACAATCCTACAATGCCCTTGAAAAGATCGATGCTTCGCAAGTGCACAGCTGTGACTGTCTTTTGGAGGCGTCGCTCAGCGTCCTCGGCAACTAGTGTACGTAGCCTCTCTGGGGGTACCCGGGGTCTTACTTGCCGTCACTTTATCCGGATCTCGCGTCTTGGCCCTAAATCCATACTCAAAAAAGAGCGAAAAATAAATTATCTTGCATTCTACCACCACCACCACCACCCACCACCACCTCCTCTCGGACCTCATCCTTTCAATTTATTCCATCATGTCGCGCCCTTCAATTATTCTCGATAGTGCGCTCGACGCCGTCGGCAACACACCCCTCATCCGACTTGACCGGATAGCGAAACACGAAGGACTCAAGTGCAACCTTCGTGAGTTTACTGACATTTTTCTGCATCATATCGGAAAGAGCAGACGTAGCTAATCTTCGTCTGCAGTGGGGAAGGTTGAATACACGTCTGCCGGCGGATCTGTGAAAGACAGAATCGCGAAGCGGATGGTTGAGGCGGCGGAGAAGGAGGGCAAGCTCATCCCTGGCAAGAGCGTCGTTATCGAGCCCACCTCTGGCAATACAGGTATGTCCTCTTTGCGTTTTTATCGTTGATGTGAACGGCGGCTCATGCTTTTGGTGAAGGTATTGGCCTGGCGATGGCCTGCGCTATCAAGGTAGCCCATCCAATGCGCTCCAACTTGACCGGATACTGAATACTACAGATAAGGGATATTCTGTGATTATCACAATGCCTAACAAAATGTCTCTTGTGCGTATTCACATTACAACCATACATGACTCTTGATCGGATAACTGACCTCTGGCCTCTCTGTCGCTGTATAGGAGAAAGAAGCCGCTCTGCGTGCACTTGGTGCCGAGGTTGTGCGCACGCCGACCGAGGCTGCATCGGATTCCCCCGACAGCCATATAGGTAGAGCCCAAACTTCATCCCCCGGACCTCTCGTGGCTGAATTCCTTAACGATCCCTTCCAGGCGTTGCCCATCGGTTAGAGAGGTCGATTCCTGGCGGCATTATCCTCGACCAATACCGTAACGTACGTTTGCCTCATCATGCTTCTCGAGTTCCTTGCCTTGCCTAACGCCATCCATGCAGTTGAACAACCCGCTCGCCCACGAATTGACGACGGGCCCAGAAATCATTGACGCTGTTACTTCCACTCCGTCGACCTCTGCTCGACCTTCCTCCGGAAAGGTTGATGTCTTTGTCGCCGGCGCTGGAACGGGTGGTACCGTTTCTGGTGTCAGCCAGGCTGTCAAGAAGACACATAACGCCGCGTGCACCGTGATTGGCGTGGATCCTGTAGGTTTATGCTTGCCTGTCTTCTCCGGTGATATATATTGACAAATTTCACAGAAAGGATCTGTCCTAGCTCTGCCCTCGACTCTAAACAAGGCCGACGACCCCTCAACTTATATCGTCGAAGGCATCGGGTACGACTTCATTCCTGTCGTCCTCGACCGCCATCCGGGAGTCATCGACTGCTGGATCAAGACCGGTGATACAGACGCGTTCGACGCCGTCAAGCTGATCATGCGCCTCGAAGGCCTGCTTGTCGGCGGAAGCAGCGGCAGTGCCCTCGCAGGCGCGCTCGCGTGGTTGCGATCAGACGCCGGCAAGACCGTGGCACAAACGCCTGGCCTCAACGTCGTGGTGCTGTTACCTGATGGGTAGGCTGCTGTCTGCCATTCTTGCCATGGATCGGTCTGATGTGACACGTTCGCAGTATCCGGAACTACATTGGAAAGGAATGGTTTTTGAAGATGACATTGCAGGCGGAGCCGACACCGCTGGCGAAGATTATTGCAGACGCTCTGCAGGTGCCCACCAAGCAGGTCCAGCCAGAAGCAGGTCCTGTTGCAGTGAATGGGAAAGCCAATGGGGCTTAATGTTAACGCTTAAGACATGCATATGTAGATGGGGTTCCGCACTGTTTATTAACCACAAGTGTTTTATTCGATAGACGATGGGGTGAATAGGGATCTATGACAGCAAGCATTGAATAAATACAGTTTACACGGCCGATTATTCCACTACTGGTATAACGGGGCTGCAAGATAAAAGTGGGACATATGTCAGGAGGGCAGACATCGATGAGTACGAGCATACAGCAATTCAGTTGTCCGTCAGGTCGATAACTGTGCCTGCAGCAGAACCAAGTATCGGTGATGGGGCCCTTTCGGTCTTCACCCGTCCAGAATTCGTCTTCGCAGCTCTAAGGCTCATTATTTCTGCTTGCATGGTTCGCATGTTTTCCTTAAATGATGGAATGCATTTTTAGTCAAATACGTACGTTGGTCTCGTGTCGCTCACCTACCTCTAACAGCTCCAGACGTGCATCATGATCTGCCTCGTCCTCGATCTTAGGTTTGACCTCTTCGGACTCAAAGCTATCTTTTGACGGTCGGCGGCGCTTTGGAGCCCGCATCTCTCCATCTTCGTGTCTTCCCCGCTTAACAACTGTCGCACTAATTTCTTGGCTGGTTTCCTTTGGGCTAGCGCCTCCTTTGGCTTCTATAGATGGAAGACGTGGCATGATTCCCATTGCTTGAAGGAGCCCTCGATTCGCACCGGTAAGTGTAAGCTGTCAGGTAAAAGAGAAGGCTGGGTATCAATTACCTGCAGGTCGGTGTTGGAATAAGAAGGAAGCAAAATGCTCGTCTTCCGACTTAACGACGGACTTGATACAGACAGAGTTTGCATTCACCGCAGTTGCTTTCCCTAACCTAGTATATGCTTGTAAGAAGTGCAGTAATAAGAAGGCAAGAACTTACGAAACCTGGTGAAGACCTCCTTTCTTGAAAAGCTCCGATATAGACCCGATGTTATTCACCGAGCGTACAGCAAATTGAGGTGGCTTTTCGGTAGGGACGAGGGTAGCATGGAAGATACGGACTTCCACAACACCAATACGCGTGACATCGACACCATTCAACATGTTGTCATCAATGTCGTCTTCTGGGAAGTAAGCAACATGCTCAGCATCATGCAATCATATGATTCAAAGGGGCCCCACCGTTTACACTGACGCTGGAAAATACAAATGAACTCACAGCAGTTGACGAAGTCCGAACCCCTCTCGTAGCGCAGTTTGATCCTGCCCTTCTACCGCCACCATCCATGAATCGACCATCGCAGTACACACCAACGGCGTAGTCAAATTTCGATGCTGTGTCCTCGCAGTGAACAACAAATTCCTGGATGTTCGTCAGTATGCATATGGTTTGTTCCTGATATCCAAGAACCTGAATAGAGCGGCCTTCCCCTTACATACTTTGCCTACTTCGCTGGGAATCCAACAGGCTATCTGTGTCTCGCTCAGAACTTCCGAGCTGTAGTGCGGTATCTCTTTCCCGTCGCATGCTATATGGATAGCAAAACCTTTGTGTTCAAGAGGCATCCTCCCAGCATATATGTGTAGGCGGATGTGCAGTGGTGAGCGGCGAGCGGCGAGAACGCAACTTCAAGCTTGTACGGTTCCTTGAGCGAGCACGTGGATAGCAAACGTGCGACAAGTGAAGGCCTGTGAAGCTAGTGAAGGATGAATCAAAGATGCGAAGAGGGCAAGGTGACCAAGACAGCCGCAGCCTGAGACGCGTTTGATCCAGTTGAAACTTATTGTTATTACGGACGCGGCCACGTGAGCCGAGCCGCGAGCGGGTTATAAGCTGTTAAGATCTTCCATACGGCGTGTGGGCATTTGTAGCGACAATAAGATACTCCAATGGGAATCTAGCGCCGAGTGTTGTACTGATACTCGACTGGCGATCTACGGATGATGTAGATTAATGAAAGCGGAAGAAACTATGTATGACGTGTTAGGCAGTATAAAAGGTCTGAGTTTATGTTTAGAGAGAAATGTATGGGTATGTTTGAGGCCTCAGCGCACTCGGTGCCACTCAGTCGTTCGTCAGATCAATCACAGTGCCTGCAGCAGGGCCAACAAATATTGGAGACGGTGCTCTTTCGCTCTTGACGTGTCCAGAAGTGGACTGCGTAAGACTTTCTAGCTCAGCCTGCATGCGGCGGATATTTTCCTACAATGCTCCTTTAGTAGATAAAACTTTCCATGGTGTTCGACCTCCCACCTGCAGCGAACTGATCCGCGCGGTCTCCTCTGGGTCCTCGATGTTCGGTTTGATATCTTCTTCAGACTCGGATTGGCCATTTCCGGAGGGCCGGCCGCGCTTTCGCGCCCCCCTTTCTCTATCTCCGCGTCTCCGTTTTCCCGTCGTTGCGCTTGATTCTGGACTGTCTTCTCTCCGGACAAAATCATCTCTCGCTTCGACGGGCGGAGGACGTGGCATGATTCCCATTGCTTGAAGGAGTGCTTGAATCAAGGCAAAGAGTGAGCTGTCACATCCATAGAAGGAATGGAGTTTGTTACCGGCAGGTCTGTGTTGGAAGAGGAAGGAGGCATATGGTGCATGCTCTGGCTCAACAAGGTACCAGTGGCAGCAAGGCGTTGCTTCCACTGCAGTGGCTTTTCCTAGGCTGTCGCATACATGTTGTAAGATGTGCAACAGTAGACAACAGGCGAGAGTAGAAACTTACGAGACCTGATGAAGACCTCCCTTCTTGGAACGCTCCGGTACAGAACCTAGATTGTTCACTGTGGACACAGAAGGTGGTCTCGGAATGGATTCGCGGTACGCATGGAAAATCCTGATCTCCACGACACCAACATGTGTTGTATTGACACCGTTCGTAATGCCGTCGTCATCTTCGTCTTCCAGCAAGGGGAAAAAGGAAGAAAGAAAGTCAACACATGCATCATATTCAATCGCATGATAAATGAAGACTGACCATGCACTGTGACATTGGAGAACACAAACGAATTCTTAGTAGTCAACGATGTCCGGACTCCGTCAACAGAGGATTTCCTTCCCGCTGATCCGCCATATCCGTACATATACCGACCGTCGCAGTAGACGCGAACAACGAAGTCAAACTCCTTCGCGATGTCCTCATAGCAAACAATAAACTCCTACATTGCACATAATGAGTGGCGCGGCTACTACGATTGGTTTTGGAGTTCGTACCTTGCCTGCTTCGCTGGGGATCCAGCAACTGACCTGCACCTCGCTCAGGACTTCCGAGCGATAGTGCGGAATCTCTTTCCCATCGCAGGAAATATGTACGGCAAAACCTCTATGTCCGAGAGGCATATGTGAACACGCGGATTGAAGCGTGGAGTGGGTTTGAGACGCGTCGATGGGCTTGCTGAACTCAAACACAGAGATACCGTAATACTTGAGAAGTTGCCTGGAGCTAAGCGAGCGACTCCTGAGACGTAGTATGACCGTGCCAACAGTTCGATGTGAGAAAGACGCGACCCGCGCGCAGTGTGCAAAAGAAATCCGGTCACGTGCGCCGAACCCCGAAGTAATATCAGGGAACATAACAAACACTTGGACCCACTCACGTGCAGGGCGACTTTCTTTTGCCAGGGGAGGACACGTTAGTGCTCCATGGCGTAGTTTGTCACTGTGCACGGATAGGGCTGGTCCGCAATATTGGAACATCCCCCGTAATTAAACCTCCTACACGTCTTCATTCTGACTGAGTTTATATACAGGCACAACTGTCGCAGGCAGATGAGGGGAGCTTAAGTGGTAGGATATAAGGTATCGATATAAGTGTATAGACATGTTGCATAGTCCGATTATTTGAGTGAATAGGAGCAAATCCAGAAGATGTACGAATGGGTTTGATAGGATCATACTGATAGAGTCGGTAAGATGATGGTGCAAAAGACTGCATTCATACCATGAGTCTCGAAACCTGCCGAAAACACGGATATGTATGGATCTTACCAGAAAGCAGTGCTCAGTCGTTCGTCAAGTCGATTACGGTGCCTGCAGATGCACCGACAAATATCGGAGAAGCGGCTCGTTCAGTCTTGACTTTTCTGGAAGTCGTCTTTCTATCTCGGCCTGCATGCGTCGGATGTTTTCCTAAGGTAGATCCTTGATCCAACGGGGATTCATCTCAGTCTGGGCACAACACTCACCTCCAACGACTTGGTATCTGCATCCGAGTCATCATCATCGTTGACGTCCGGTTTGACATCTTCATTTACAGAACTGGGGTGTCTGTCCCCGAAGAGCCGACTGTGCTTTTTAGCATGGCTTGCATCGTCCTCATGCCTCTGTCGCTTCCTTGAAGGAGCACTGGTCTTCGTGCTGTCTTGCTTGTGGAGAGTTTCTTCTAAACTGTTTACGGTGGGCTGAGGGCGCGGCATGACCCCCATTGCCTGGAGGAGTGCTTGATTCACAGTGAGGTAAGTTGTCATATTGTAAACAGAGAAAGACTTGATTACCTGCAGGCCTGTGATGAAACAGGAAGGATGCATATGGTTTGTCTTCCGGATCGATACAACAGTATCTCATGTCCGTTTGAATTTCTTTCTTTGACGTGTCGACACATGCTTTCCCCAGCCTGTCATATGTAAATCGCAAGAGATTCGCGGGTAGTATAAGCATTCGGACTCACGAAACCTGGTGAAGACCGCCCTTCTTGGAAAGCTCAGATACGGATCCCAAATCCTTTACCGTTCTCACACAAACCGAACTATGTTTACGACGCTCAAGTTCTGCACGAAAAATCCGAACTTCAATAACGCCGATGTGTGTCACGTCGACATCATTTGATATGTCAACGTGGCTATCATCGTCTTCCGGCAGAAAGACATAGATTGATCAGTGGGATTGTTCACTATGTAGGACGACTTACCATGTGTCTTGACATTGGAAAACATGAATGCACTGATAGTGTGTGGCGATGTTCGGACTCCCTTTATGCTGCCCTTCATTCCAGACCATCCGGATTTTCCCCGCATGAGTCTGCCATCACAGTACACCTTAACACCGTAACCAAACTCCTTCTTCGGCTGCTCATAATGGACAGCGAACTCCTTTGTAGTGTCGAATAGTATTAGTATCAAGTCGATGCTTGCCAAGGGCCGTCCAAGTCTTACCTTCCCTACTTCGCTGGGAATCCAACAGCTGATCTGCTTTTCACTCAGAGTCTCCGAGCGGTAATGAGGTATCTCCTTTCCATCGCAGGATATGTGAACGGCAAAGTCTCTGTGTTCGAGAGGCATGTAGAGCAAACAACTCAAGTAGTATACGCGCTGATATATCGCTTTATAGATTCGGGAAAGGCGTGATTTTCGCGTATGTTAGACTATAAACATATATCCGGTGTTTGTTATGTACTCACCCTCGTTCTTTCGTAGCGCAGTGTGAAGGCAAGACGTGCGCGAACAGGAAGAGGCTCGAACGACTGGGACGCGATGGTGGCGGGAGGTGGCGGGCCGCAAGACCTGTTAGACAACGAGTTGTACGTAAAGGTCTGAGCACGTGACCTTTGCCTAAAACCGACGCTGGCAACCTTGTCCGAGTCGTCCCCATTCCTCTTCACGACAACCACTCTCTTCTTTATCTCCCGCTGTCCATTATCGTCCCAAGGCGCCATTCCTGATACTCTGTACCACTAGACCTGAATTTCCTAATTGATTTATTCAAATGGCATCTTCAGTCTTCTACAAGTTCAGGTCTCAGAGAGACGAGTCGCGGGTGACCTTCGATGGCACAGGCATATCTGTGTTTGACTTGAAAAAGGAGATCATCCTGGCGAATAACCTTGGTAAAGCTAACGACTTTGATCTCGCGGTCCTCGACAAGTCGTCGGGCGAAGGTACGCTCCTTGCCTCCCGCACCCTCCCGCTTTGTCATTCAGCTCGTCTGCCCGTTTATTTCAGAGTTCAGGGATGATTCCCATATCATTCCCAGGTCGTCGTCTGTGATTGTGAAACGAGTTCCTGCTGCACGGCCAGGCAAGGGTAAAGCCGCCATGTACATCGGTGCAGTAGGCGGTGCTGCGTCGTCATCAGACGCAGCTGGCAAGTCCGGCGGTTCTGGCGGCAGCGGCAGCTCATGGTACAAGGGTACAATGTCCAGACGATTCGACAGCAAGGATGAGCACCGCAAGGATGAGCACCCACCTCAAAAGCCGGCTGCAGTGCGTTTTCTGTTTAAACTCCACAGAACGTCAATTCATCATTGACACCTTCGTAGGCACCGTTGGCACCCGTGATCGCGACAGGCGATGAAAGCGCCGCCATGAATGCCATGTTTCAAGCACAAGCTGCAAACTGGGAGGAGACCCAGGAGAAAATGTCACAGTTGGTGTCGCGTCATGCGATTTCCTTGTATCGTGTAGTAGTCATGTCTAATGAACGCATTCATTCTATGTTTGGCCCATTCGCTTCTCTGTACGTGTAGCGCCCAACGTATCTACACTAACACTCGCGGTACCGGTTTCAATCGCGGAGGGAAACCCTTCACTCCCCATCATCATCAACAGCAGCCCGAGCGACCTTTACCTCCCAGTTATGTCTGCTATAGATGTGGACAGAAAGGTATGCCTCATGTTCAATGCATTCGAGCGAAGGCTGATACAGTTCGAAGGACACTGGATTCAGGATTGTCCCACGAACAACGACAGGGACTTCGACCACAAGCCTCGTATCAAGCGGACGACAGGTATACCCCGGAGTTTCCTCAAGGCTGTCGATAACCCTGCTGGAAACCAAATCGGACACGGTGTCATGGTGACACCAGAAGGTGGCTACGTCGTTGCGCAACCTGACTCGTGAGTACGATCGCTCCTCCTAAGCATCTGCATGCCTGACATACCTCCACAGTGCATCTTGGCAAAAGCAAGTGATGCGTCCCAAAGGCTTGACTGAGACCGACATCCGAGAACGGCCATCGAAGGACCCGTCTATCGTGTGCTCCATAGATAATACAATATTTCGTGATGCGGTCAAGACGCCGTGTTGTGAGAAGACGTTCTGCGAGGAGTGCATCCAGACGTATCTGCTGGAGAAAGACTTCATCTGCCCCAGCTGTGGCACGAAGATCGCATCGCTCGACAAGCTCATCATGGACAAGCCGACCCGGGCACGAGTGGCGGACTACATCGAGAGGGAGATTGAGGCCAGCAGGAAGGAGGAAGATGGCACCACAAATAACGGGACGCCCGCGCAGAGCGCCGGCCACGTAAGTTCTCTTCCTCTCCCCTTCCAGATACTCGCCTCACCGCGTCTTTCGATGCAATACAGACACCCCAGCCCGAACCAAGCACCTCCGACCCTCAGCAGCAGCAACAGCAACAACTGCAACAACTGCAACAGCAACAGCAGAACGACTTCTACTCCGAACAAGGCCAGCTCGCCGACGACCTCTCCATGTCGCAGATGATCGTCGACAACATCCCGCAGCTGCAGGCCCAAGTGGCCCAAATCTCCGCCATGCTCCAAGACCCGACACTACCGAACCACGTGCGGCACAAGACCGAGATGCAGCACCAGCAGCTGCAAGTCCAACTCTCGCAGGCGCAGACGATGGCTGCAGTGCTCGCCGCAGCACAGATGCAGGCAGCACAGGTGCAGGCGCAGGTGCAGCAGGTGCCCGGGCCGAGCGCGGGCGTGTATGGCGGTGGCGGGCAGTACGGGCACGGGCACGGGCAGCAGGGTGGCATGTGGGGCGGCAGCCAGTTTTCGAACCAACAGCCTGCGAGCCACGAGTCTGCGTACCAGCGTCTGCCGCTCAACAATCGCAGGCGGAATCTCAAGCGCGACAGGCCGTCTGACTTCTTGGAGATCGCGGGCCAGAACGATGGAAAGGTGGCGAGGTATTGGGAGTAGGTGGTGGGGGTGCCGTTAGGTCTCTGGCTTTTGGCTTTTGGCCTTTTGTACCCGTGCGTGAGCGCTTGGGGCGGCGAAGTGTGGGAACTTGATGGCGGCGAGCTTTGGGAGGCGGCGAAGTGGAGGGACAAAGACAGGCGGCATACGCATCGATGAAAACCACATACATGCATTCGGATACTCATTCTCATTTCATTCTTCATTCCTATCTCGCGAGTGTTCATCCATCATTTAATTAATCCAGCATGTATATACACCACAATCGCGCATCTCCAGAATATACATGCATTTATGTCCATCGTTGCTACAAACGACACCGAGGTATACAAGGGCTCCATTCCCACAGTAAGTACTTGAGTAGTAAAAGTGTGATCCACATCGATTATGCGACGGATGTGAGCGTCGTGCTTGAGCCGTTGACGTTCTGTTGATCAGAGCTGGACACTTTTTTGAGCAGCTCCTGCTGGAAGTTCTCCCGCGCTGCAATCAACTATATTGCCCGACATCATCAGCAAACCCCTCGCGAAAAATGACGGGTACTTACAGCCTTCTGCCCAGCGATCATGCCGTCCAGGAACTTCTCCAATGATTTCTTGAAGTCCTCAATCCTCTCCTTCTCGAACCGTGCGAGTTCCGCCTTCACAAGCTTGGACGTATTGTCGAAGTCCTGCTTCGCGTCCAGCGCGCGCCGCTCCGCCTATTTCCCGTCAGTACGCGCTCCCGTCGTAGATGTCGAAGGAAAGTACTCACGTCGGCGATCTGGCTCATCGTATGCCCTATGCGGTCAGGCTGGATCCGTCCCTGCGAGCGATTCCGCTCGTGCTCCGTCTTGACACGCCGCCGGTCGGCGTCCGCTTTCTCCCATACATGGTATAACCGGATGCGCGAGCTGAATGCCATCTACCGTACGCGTCCCTAAGTAATAATTCTAGATCGTGGCAGTAAAGACAGAAAACCCACCCGGACAGAATTGATCAACCGCGCATACTCATCCGCTGTGCTCAAAATGGTGACCATATCCTGTTGAGATTGCTCTGACTCGAGGTCTTGCGCATTACGCTCTACTTCAGCAAGGCCGCTCAGCGACTGCTGCAGCGAACGCCCAACGTCGGATGCTACCAGGTCCTGTATTGTTTGCGCGAACTCGCCAATAGATGCCGACAGCTCTGCAAATTGTGCACTACAGGTTAGGAATCACATGCGATAAAGAAACACAAGAGTAAGCGTGTACGCACCTCTTCGGTGCTTGGAGACGACCTCGATGGCTTTGACGAGGCTGCGGAGCTGGGTCTCCATAGTGTCGAGGTACGACTTTTGACGGTCGAACCACTGTATGTGTGTGCCGATAAGTATATTGTTTCATGCTGAATGGCATACCAAATACCCACCTCGTCGGTCTCGACGTATGTCTGCGTCAAGCCGGCCAAGCCGAGGTTATACATCAACCCGCCACTGCCCCTCTCCTGCGCAATCTCTGCCTTCCTATGCTTGATCTACAACATAGTGAGCAAAGAGGTCCTAATCCCAGGACTAGGCACGCAGCTCACATCCAAAGAGAAAGTGTCGCTTTCAAGGAACAGCTTCAGGTCTGCGTCCTTCATCAGAACGGGATGGTTGGCGATCTTCATGATGCATGTCTCGAGTGCCATCCGGCGCTGCTGGACAAATTGGTCGTCGAAACGGCCGAATGGGTTCTTCTCAGGAACCGGCGGCACAACGACGCCGGGATTGTTAGCTGAGAGCGTCTCATAGAGCCACAAAAAGTCGCTGTATCGTCGAAGAACTGAGAACTGAGACTTGGAGTATGTTGGGGACGTGGTCTGATGGTTGCGGTCAGGACACAGGACACGATCCGAGCCATGTCGGTGATAAGAGAAATAAACTCACGCGGGTGTGTACGGTGTACATGGTGTATCCACGTATGGGGTCGCCGACCTTTTGTGGGTCATCGACGGTAATCACGAATGTAGGCTGTATGCCATTCTCTGTCTTCGGAGCTTTAGCCTGCTTCGGTGAGGTCTATATATGCATCATGGTCAGCATATATGCACATTATAGCATGTCTAGCAGCATCTCGCATGTCAGGAAGCATCCGCAAGCGAGCTGCGGAGGTCATGTACACTCCGCGTAACTCACAACGCAAGAATGATACGGAGAACAGATTGACTCACCGGCTCGCTTGTGATAGGCCTCGGACGCAACGGCTTATCATCGTCATCGTCGTCCTCATCCTCATCCTGCCACCCCTTCGACGACGAAATTGGCATATGACCAGTATTAACGAATGAGCTCTGTGTGCCGTCCCATCCCCCACCAAAGCTCTCTCCGCCGAGTGCGAGGCTAGCGAATGGTGATGCGGGGACTGTAGGCTGATCCAAGGGCGATATGACACTGCGTTGTGAATCCAAGGGAGCGGGAAGCGAAGAGCGTGGGGAAGCGAAAGAGCTGCTCGAAGCACGGGGCGTATGTGTCTGCGGGAAGCGTGTATTGGTGGGAGGAGGGGAGGGTGCTTCGAGGCTCTTCGGGGCTTCAGGCTCGGTGGTGGCAGTAGATGATGATGGCGTCTGCGGGGGCGACAGAGCTCGAGGGGGTGGTGTAGGTGTCCGCTCTTGAGGTGGGGGCAACGGCGGCTTGTGTTCATCGGCAGCTGGCTCCTCCTTGTCCACGCCCTCCCGGAACCCTGAAGATGGCTTCGCAGGCTCGCTCTCCTCGATGCTCTCCCGGAATCCCGACGACTTGGGCGAGATCACAGTCGGCTTGACGCTCTCCTCCTCGTCAGACAAATTCGCGTTGGCAGAGTCCAGCGGATCAAAATCCGGAACAGACGGCTCTGCACTATACGACAGGTCTTCTGCAGGTGGGGTTGTAGAGGCGACATCTTCGAATGCAGAGGCACCAAAGTCATGGTGAGGTGCCGCAGACGTCTGCAGGAAAGTGGAAGCCCATGGGTCTGGTGAGCCCGACCGAGGCTTTGCGAACGGATCGTCAAATGGATTCTCCTCAAGCGCGCGTGTCGACTGCCTCAACAGGTCGTCGAAGCTGTCCATGGCGTATGTTGGTGGTGAAGGTTGAGCGTTGAGGGCGACAAGGTTAGACTCGCGAGCTGCTCAGCTCAGAGTGCATTATGGCCTCCTTCAATGCCGCTCTCACAGGCGCTCGGGGCGCTAGCAGATATTTCCCACGCTTGTTACCTTCATGGCCTTCCAAGCTTGAACCTGCCCAACATCTTTTGCTGAACATACGAGGATGCTCACGCTCGGTACATACCAACATTCACGACAAACAGTGCATCTTAACGGTGTCTCAAGTTGCAAAACAATAGATAGAAGGGCATGTATTCGATGTATCAAGGACGAACGAAACTACGAGTGCTCACAGATATCGAGAAGACACGCAAACTTACTGCTTCAAAAGCCACATACTCCACGCAACAAGCACAACCGGCACGACCGACACCATTTCCCCCAGCCCCGCATATTCCGGTGCGATCCGCACACGCACAAATGCGCCCGCCGCCAGCAGCACCGCAAACACATTGTACACCAGCGCCCATGCAAAATTGAGTACGATGCGCCGCACTGCGCCGTTCGATATCTCCAATACAACGCGCAGGCTTCGCGCCAGGTCCACTGCATCCGAGTCCAGGATGACAACGTCCGCGGCGCTCAGCGCGATGTCCGTGCCCGCGCTGAAGGAGACACCGACGTCGGCTTGCGCGAGGGCGAGGCCGTCGTTCGTCCCGTCGCCCACAAACATGACGGTCTTGCGCGCCCTGTCTCCAGCCTGCAAGCTGCGCACGTAGTCCAGCTTGCCCTGGGGCAGACACCTGCCAACAGCATGGCTTTCATCAATGCGGAGCTCAGAGGCGAGGGCTTTAACGACGGGGAGCTCGTCCCCGCTGACGATGTAGACGTCCACGCCCTGTTGTGCGAGCAATTGCACGGTATCGCGGGCGCTGGGTCGGATGGTGTCTGTCAATCCGAATACAGCTACCAGATTGGCCGCGGTAAAATCAGAGGTGTTGGAGACCATCACGGCGAAGAAGGTGAGAGGCTTGTGCGCCGCGCTCAGCATGTCTCTAAGGACATCACTCGAAGCGAGACCGAGCCAGGCGATATTACCACCGCGAATACGTGTACTGCCATCTTGCGCCTCCATTCCACGGCCTGGGACGGACTTGAGGCCTTTGAGAGGGATATTCTTAACGTCCGGATACGTCTCGCGAATATGTTTCGCAACCGCTTCAGCCACGGGATGGCGGCTGCCTGAGACCAGGCCTAGGATGCGGCCCAGAGAACCGCAGTCGAGAATTCGCGACTCTGCAACAGCAAGCTGGCCCGTCGTCAGAGTGCCCGTCTTGTCAAATACGACCGCATCGATGTTCTTCGCATACTGTACCGCTTGAACGGACTGCATAACTCACGTCAGCCTCAGCAAACAGAGTGGATCTATGAAGGATTAATGTTACGCACCTTGAAGAGCACACCTTCCTTCGCCGCGACTGCCGCCGAAATGACCGCTACCATCGGTACGCACAAAACAAGCGCACACGGACACGACACAACGAGCACCGCGACCGCATACCTGAGCGCCCCGACCGCCGCATCCTGCCCACTCTGGTTCCTCACACGCAGCCCAACCGCGACCCACACTACAAAGGTCAGCACACTGAGCGCCAGGATCGTCGGGGCCAGGTACGACGCAGCGCGGTCCGCCATATCCTGCACGGGGAGGCGGGACTCCTGCACCTGCAGCATGAGCTTCCCGATGTCCGACACCGTGTTGTCTGCAGGGAGGCGCGCGACGCGCATATACAGTTCGCCAGACAGGTTCAGCGTGCCCGCGGTCAACTTCGCGCCCGTAGCTTTCTCGACCGGCATGCTCTCCCCCGTGACCGACGACTCGTCGACCTGACTTGCTCCGCGCACGACCGTCCCGTCCGTCGGCACGAGGCTGTCTGGTGCCACGCGGAGAATATCACTTAGGTGCACCAGCTCGGACGATATCGTCACCGTAGAGCCTCCGAAGTGCTGCGGCACTAGATCCACCGTGTCGGCTTGCATGGCGCGTATCCCATCGAGTGCCTGAGTCGCCCTGCGTCGTGCGAATGCCGATACCAGTCGGCCGAGCATGATCAATGTCACGAGCATTGCGGGGGTCTCGAAGAATGGTGTGCTGAAGGTATTGTTGCCCGCGACGCGCAGGAAGAACGCGACAGCAGAGAAGACGTAAGCGATGGTCGAACTGAGGACAACCAGGAGATCCATGTCAATGAGGTGCTGGAAGAAGAGGGAGCGCAGGGCTGAGGAGTAGAGCGGGTAGGCGATGAGTGTTTGAATGAGGGTCGTCAGGGCGAGGGAAAGTGCGCCGTAGATCGTGGCGTGCGCAGGCGGGAGAGGCGCCCAGGAGAAGACGAGGACAGGTACGCAGAAGACGGCGGATATGAGTGTGCGGTAGAAGAGGCTACGCAGCTCGAGGGAAGCTTGGAGGCCGGGTGCTGACTTGGGTGTAGGGAGGAATGTGCCCTCCCAAGGCTCAAAGGCGGCAAGCACCGTACGTGGTTGAATGACAGACCCATCGTACTCTACCTCCAAAATTATCAGGCCCTGAGATACCGACGAAGACTGCTTGATGGAGTGGACCCTTATGCTCTTTGGAAGATCCAATTTCTCTGTGTCTAAGTCCATACCCACATCCCAGCTCGCACTGGTGGACGGCGTGTTCGGTATTCCGATGCGCATGATCTTCATCGAACCCTCCTGATTGATATTGGCTTCCTCGAGGACGGCACACTTGAAACCCGTCATGTCTCCAGCACGCTTCGCAATGACCTCAGGAAGTACAAGGCCTTCGGCGTACGTGAGTGTCGCCTGATCTGTGAACATGTTCACTTTGACATTGGCCACGGAAGGGAGAGTCAGTAGAGCGCGGGTCAGCTTTGACGC
The DNA here is from genome assembly GCA_004679275.1 of Dentipellis fragilis. Classification (NCBI taxonomy): domain Eukaryota; kingdom Fungi; phylum Basidiomycota; class Agaricomycetes; order Russulales; family Hericiaceae; genus Dentipellis; species Dentipellis fragilis. The sequence continues at coordinate 22,598 of SEOQ01000263.1, forward strand.
GCAGGAGGGACAATCCATTCCATGGACGGAGAGAACCAGGGGGCGCAAATCTTTAGCACCAAGTTCCGTATCAGATAGATCAGCTGGGTAGATGAAGGTAGACCTTGTGTTCTTGGAAGTTTTTTTGCCACCAGTTGCGGGCCTGACAATGGTCGTCTTGTCTGCAGAACGGCGAGTCTCATTGCTATGGGCGTGTTTGTGGGCAGGTTTGTGGTGATGATGTCTGCGGGTGCTACGTCTTGCTGCCAATCCAGCCTTTCCCCAGTCGATCAGGCAGCAGCATGCCGCCTCGAAGAAGCGACCGAAAGTGGTCTCCATACTACAGTTCGAAGAACCTGAGGCGCTCCCTGTCCGTTTGTGATGGTGGTGGTTGCGCAGGCGGACGTGAGTGGTATGACTATGCTTGCCATTGCTCGAAGTGGAGAGGCCGCGAGCGCTCTTATCAGTTTCCGACGCTGCAGTAGCTCGTGTGACGAGTTGTAAGTGGCGATGGCGAATGGTTGGCGGGGTCATTTGTGCAGGAACTACGTCATTTGACTGTAGAAGGGCTGGTGGGAGAAAGGTTTTGTTAACAATTAGATTGTCGCAAATGGACATGACATACCTTGCGGTCTTTTCGAGGATGCAGATGCGTCTTCGACCTTTGGATCGCAGCAGCGACTCTGGCAAGCTGCCTTCTCGGGTTCCGAAGCGCCGCCATGACAATCTACGTTCGATGTTGCGAGTACACGAGTGTCACCACAGCATTTCTTCGAATTGGCTTGCGTGGAATCCCCGCCACCGCAACAGGCATCTTTGCAGGAGTCGACATCCGAAGGAGCACACCCAGAGCAACAATCGTCCTTTTCATCTGTGGTAGAATCAGAACTCTTGACGCAGCACAAGTCCTTGCACGAGGCGGCGCCCTCTTCGGAACCCGGGCCACAGTCCGAGCAGCAGCCCACGTCGGCGGTAACGTCGATAACGCCAGCAGGAGTGCAGCAGTCGTCCCCAGTTAGGCCGGCACAACAATCGTCCTTGCAAGAGTCCCCATCTGCCTCAGACGGGGGAGGAGAGTCGCAGGCCGAACAACAGGCGTCCTTGTTCTTGTCGGCGCTGATTTTCACCTCAGTGATGGCGCAACATTCGTCCTTGCATGAATCGGCTCCCGAGCTTTCAGGACGCCCACAGTCTGAACAGCATCCGTCATCGTCCTTGATACTGGCAGCGGCGCAGCATGTATCTGGAAAGCGCCAAAGATAGGCTCGCCACGTCAAAACATAGAACATGTGAAATGGCAGACACACCTTCGATCGGCAGACCATCGGCGAGGCTGCCTTCTTGGGGCGCACCAGCGCAGCAGCCAGTGCCACTGGTACTCAGGCCACGCGAGCGCGAGCGCTGGCATCCACCTGCGCCATCCGGAATGCATTCACCGACAACGATCTCGACCATAGGGTCATCTTCACAATCATGGCAGTGAAGTCTACTTTCGTGGCCACTAGCGGTTTTCAGAATATGTTGGGGAGTAGTTGAGTGCCTCGTTATTGTTGGCTCCCCCTGGCCAAGTAAGGAGGATGCCCCAGTCATGGCGATAGAGGGATGGCGTGGGGCCCTGCAATGAAATGGTTCCTTCCGATGGGGTCACTAGGATGTTGGCGGAAGTGCTAGTGGCCTCGCGGCCCTTTATAAGTATAGGGAGGAAGAACCCACGAGTCGCCGTGTCCTCGATGTTTGGTGCCAAAGGAGCCGGAGCGCCCATGTCTCCCACTTTATAGTGCGAAATATCTTCGAGAAGCGGTATTTGCAACGGAAGACCGTCGCCTAGACTCGAGCCTCGAGGGAGCCAGCAGTCGCAGAATGGCAAGCGGCCGACGGCCGGTGCGACCACATGCACGGTGTTCTCAATGATCTACGCACGGAGAATGCCGACTCCCGAGTCTCCGTTCCTTCCTTGGGTACATGACTGAAAGGATCTCTTCCGTATACTTGCTCTTGAAAACGCCACCGTCGCAAACATATTGACCTTCAGTATGAAGCCGAAAATCTCAATCCTGGAGTACCCTATTCAATCTAGTCACAAGAGCCTACTAGTACGGTGTAAATCTGTCCAGAGACCGTGGTCACCTGAGTGCGTTGAACCTGCTTTCGAGGCTATCAGCTGTGTTGACATGGATCTTTACTTTGTAGCTACTGTGACATCCCATTGCGCCCACGAACACTACGGTGGTTGAGACGCGAGGCGATGGCAATCGCTGCGTTGCGCTTTGACGGACGCAAGTGGTGCTGATCCTTGACAGTGAAGCAATACTGGTCGTTCCATCGGCGTCCCGGACGTCGGGAAGAAAAAGCGGCAAGTCAGTCAACGGTCTGTAGCACATGCGGTAAGTATCTGACGTGGCGTGTGACACTCAACGTTCTGGAGGTGTTTCGTTACTACAATCTCACAATCGGCGCAGTACAGTACAGTATGTATCTCATCGTTTGTCATCCTTTACACGACGGGGAGGCACCTGCATTATAGGTTTGCATCGCTCTTATGCGTCTCCATAGGCGACGCCTCACAGACCGCAGTGCTTTTGATACTTTTGCCTCTTCAGTCGTGCTTCGCATGGTCAGATGAGATACATCGTGCTAATGACAGGAATACGCTTTGGCGACAGAGCATACTCCTTGGTGCACAGGCTCAAGCGGGATGTACATGTTGACACGGATAATTGGGAGGCGTTCCTTTCATCTAGTACATGACACAACGTGCTTGCCTCCTGACGCGCCGCAACCGCTGATGGGAATGCCCTTGTCGACGGAAAGAGGCAGACCCGTCGTTCCGAGTCAGATCAACGTGTCAACACATTGGCCTCCATCAGCGGCGCCATGGTTTGGCGCTGGTCACTTGAAGACAGATTGGAGGATGGATGGGACATTGCGGTATTGACGGGACAGGCCCTATTTCATTTTCGGTAGCAGATTACAGGAAACGAGTGACGACTCAGTGGCAACTCAAGGGTAAAACGCGGCTATAGCTGGATTGTATCTGTGATGTTGACGAGTATGGATGATCGACAGGCAGCGGTGTGGGATATCCTTTTGATCTCATCACAGCGGAGGCAATGGCAGGTAGTAGAGTAAGTAAGCCGTTCGTTGGAGGCACAACTTGTACTAACAGGCTGCTTCTTCAGAGACGGAGAATGCCGAGATGCATTTTGAAGCACGATCATTGCCTCTCCGCAGCCAGCCTCCAAGTACGTCTATGTCGTATTGGATGGTTTCTTCTCCTTCAGGAAACAATAGATGGTTCGGAGGTTGGTCTATAAAAGCAGTCTCATATCTCACATAACCACCATCGCTCTCTTAGAGCCCCACAATACACTCTCCCATCTCAGGTTCCAACATCCATTGGAAGCGTTATACTGCCACTCCAAACAAGTAGACGACGTTGGCATATAATACGGCCAGTATATTCCACCCATCGTTGTCTCGATTCTATCTGAGTATATTCTTCCCTGCCTGTAGATGTCTACACAACACAGCCCAAGCTCTTCGAGCTCAGAGTTCCAGACGTTTGACAACACTCTTGAAAAGCTGAAGATTCCCCTGCTTCGGGTTTTTCATGACCACCTCACATCCGTGTCGCAAGAACTCCATTTCTGCAAGATAATGCCGCCAGATGCTGCCGACGAACTCACTCCTGAATTATTGGCCGAATTCAACAGCAAAGCGCAAGACATGTTGAAAAGCGCTAGGTTCCTTGAAAAACTCCTGCTCTGGGAAGTACCTACGGTGTCGTCACTCTTGGACTCCCTCAGAGACATGCATGCCCAGTCTAAGCTCAGTGAACTGGAAGTTATTTTTCATTCAACTAAAGCACAGGTAGAGCAGATTCGGATAGAGTCGATCCCCCTTCGGAAAGATTGGGCCGAAAGTCTACAGTCTCTCAGACTCTATGTGAATCATTATGAAAGCTCAGCCTCGGACGACATCAAGAGAAGGATAACTGAAGGCATTTCACAAGTGATAGACTTTTACGCGGATGACGGATCACTGTCCCATGTGGAGCTTTCAGCTCGTCATCTCATGTTGTCAGCGTGGCCAGAGTCCAAGGTACCTGCCAATGAGGGTCTTCAGAGCAGTCGCAAGGAATCGAAACTGCGAAGTATCTGGTTACAACGCATCGAAGTTCACGTCGTCAATCTTGCCGTCAGGTACCCTCAGCTTGATAGGGCGACCCTATTGCATTGCAAAATACAATCGCAAGACTTCACGCCATACAAAAACTTAACGATCTTGCACGTGGACTTGACAACTGCCGAACAGCTACTATTGGAATCATCCGAGCACGGGGACAATTCCGAACGAAGGGGGCGAACTACTATCTTCCCAAAGCTTGAACATCTCAGACTTGACCTAGAGATCTATACTCCTTCAATGGGTTATTCCGGCTATCAAGAGGGATCGCGTGCCCAACAGCTGTTACGTGGGCTCCAGGACTATCGTCTTAAACAGCTGGATCTCTTCAATGTCGAGTTGACGCCTCCGGCGACCAATGGAGGCTTTTGCTTAGACATATTCCTCCGTGACATCTCAGAGCGTTTCAAAGAACTCTCCGTACTGGATTTGTCACTAATATGTCCGATACCAAAGGAAGACCCTCTCAATACGCATATCACGGTACGTGATGATTTAATCTTACTGTTCCATACCAGTTGAATGCAGAGGGCTGATATACCGTGGCTCTGCAGGCTTTACTTGCATTAGGGGAAAATAAATGGAGCAGACTCGACAATTTGGACAACTCCGACGAGTTTGAGCATCTTCGGCTTCAGAGATATCGAGCCTCCGATGAGGGAAGAACTGGAGAGTAAATGGCACGCCGTTCTATACAATCCTAGAATATGCGGATAGCGCCACGTGCATAGTGTTTCTACCGAGTACGAGTTTTGTTCGTCTTGAATCCTGCCTATACTTGATCTTAAGCTTGTATAGAGCTTCAAATACATCGCTGAACGTTTTCGCTACCCCAGGACCGCAGCATCCACCTGTTGGCAGATTTATTCACAGCAGGTTACGCAAACCTATTAATTCCCGACCCAGGCGGGTCGGTGAAACGATACCGTACGATGATTAAACATATATCTATAAAAACTCCCCGCAGTAGCAGCAAGCAGCTCAATACGCGACGTATGCGACACACAGCAGCGGGAACCCGGCGTACAACCCGAGCCAAAACACGACATTGCCCAGCTTCTTGTTGCGTTTGATTGCGGGGATGCGGCCAACCGCGATCAGGGGGATCTGGATCAGCTGCAGAGCGAACAGGTACATCCTGTCGGGACGTAGTTCAGCGTGAGTGCCCATAGAGAGGAGGCGGTATTGAGATACGACGTACCGAATTTTGTGTGTGACGACGGCCATGACGAGCTCATGCGCGAGGGCGCTGATGAAGAAGGTGATGAACATGGCGCTGCTGCGCGAGAGCCGGTAGGATTTGATGGTGGATGCGTAGACGTGGCGCAGAAGGAAGGAATGGACAGGCTTGTTCCATTTACGGGAGAACTCGTCCCAGGAAGTTGAATTCCACTATACAAGGTGTATCAGCAACCTAGTTTGACGGGTTGGTAGGAAAGTGAGTAAGTACCCAGTCTTCGTAGAACCGTCGATCCGCAAAACTGGAGATATGGTAAGTGGGTAGAGAAAGGCGGAAGAAAGGGAAGACATACTATGACAGCTCTGCAAATCCGTTACAGATACATTCTAGATATATGTAAGGCTCCTATGCTCATTTACAGGCAAAAAAAAGGGACGTACCGAAGATAATATAGAAGAGCAATAGATAAGCAATCATGAAAGGCATTGATAGATCCAAGAGACTTTTAGCAAAAGATTGATCAGGTCGGGGGGTGAGGGGGATGATGAAGGTCTCCGTGATAGTATATAGCAATGCAAATGTGCCAAACGTGGCAACCGTTTTCTCAAAAATGTACATCGGCCGGATGCTACAAGGCCGTCAGTCGCAACGCTTTCCTCTGAAGGGAAGGGACAAACCGGTTAGTACGAGGGTACTCTAGCTCGTAAACCAGAGTGGGGATGAGTTGATATACAGCAAAGTTCTTGAGGGTGATGTTTTCTGGCCAGCGCACGTACTCCGGGCCTGTGCTCACAAGCTCGGCATCTAGCTCTGAGTATTCCGTAGCCAGTGCGGCAACAACCTCATCAGGGTGGTCGACGAGCGGATGTGGGATCGCTCCCTGCAGTTTGTCATGATCACTGCCGTCCGAGGACGGAGACGCTGGGCGAGGGGAACCGTCACCCGACGACGCAGGCTGCGCAACTGCCTTCAAACGGTTACGCAGCGCGATCGCGGTGGGTCCGTCCAAGTACGATCGGTGGACGACGCTGCCGTCCTGAAGCGGAGGCGTGCCGATCGGGGGAGTGCCCGCATCCGTGCTGCTATCTGTAACGTTTACGTTGTTTAGTTCCGCGCGTGCGCCTTCGCATCGGCAAGCGCTTGCTCCCAACCTCCGACGCGGGAAGTCTCGTTACGCAGCTGCACGAGTAGTTCCTTGGTATGCTGTGATACCCATTGAAGATACCCGTTCGTGTTCATGTACGAGTGCATCTTCATGAGCATCGTCTGCGTAAGGTCTGTGAGTATGGACGTGTCCATTCTCTAGCATGCAGACGTACCAGACTGTGAATCGTGAGGAAGCCTGATTGCACCCAAGGCCACTGCCTATGTCCTAACATAAATGCACCGCGGAGGACGAAGCACGGGGTGAACGTACCTGTTGAAAGTCCATTTGACTGCGATGTACACCACCGAGGTTTGAAATATGTGTTGTATGAAGACCCCCGTCCAGTAGTAATTGATCCACCCTTTGCTAATCGCTTTCGCAAATGGCACACAGAGGCCAGTGCTGAGCACGAGTACCGCGTCGCTGATTGCGAGTGTCAACGCGTCCTGAGACATCATGTTTGCGAAGACGTAGTTGAGAGGCCTTCCGCTCTTCTCTATACTCCGGACATACGTGCGCACGGCGAAGATGAAGAGGGAGATCCAGAACAGGGAGTAGAATCCCTTAATAACACAGCCCAGCACGAAACTGTCAAACGTAGTTGCAAGACACTGATAGGCACACGTACTCGGAACTCATTGAAGTTGGACGCTTCGATGAGTGTTGTTCGGGGCACAAAGGTGACGACAGACTTGAGCTTCTTCGAGTAGCTGGATCGGTATGGTTTGGACACGTAGATCGTCCCGTCTTTCGTTGGAATGACCCCATCCATCCCGTTGATCTCGCGCGCTTCAACTTGTGCGGAAGAGATCTTCGACGTATCCGGCGTCTTCTCTGTCGCGGTTGCGCTGCAGGAACATGGATTCGTGCTGTGAGTCCTATTGCGTCTTCCGGTAGTAGCAGGCACTCACGTAGACATGGCCACGTCGCGAATATGTTAACCAAGAACAGAACCACCTGCGCCCGAGAAGAGATAATGAGAGAAAGAGAAAGAGTGTCAGCAGAGGCTTGTTGTGTGTTCGGGGTCGGATACTTTATGTGCTCCTATATTCATGACGCAGGGATGGTCAGCTATGTTTACATACCAGACTCCGTTTGCTTCCGTGTCTGATTCAGCACCAGGCTTTCCCCAGTCTCCGCTCGGCTCCGAATCTGCCGCAAGCCGAAGCCGCGGCGGTTTGAATTGGTGATCGATTCTGACTCAGCCCGGCGAGTCTAACTCCACGTGCCTAGGCTGCGCAGAGTCGCAGACCTTCGCAGACCCACGTCTCGAAAAGGAAAATGACCTCGGTGCCGCCTCAGGCTTGCAGCGATGGACCAGGTCAGTTGCGCCGTACCCTCCACAGTTCGCTCGACTAATTTCTTGGGTAGGACTCGTTCAGAAAACTCTTGCAGACCCCTAGACCTGGGGGCAATAATGGCACACCGACAGGCCGTGGCTCGTTTCTCTCGGGTATAGCAGGACCGTCACAAATGTAAGCCGCCGTGCTGAATGCCGCGTTGGATGTGGACTCATGTGAAATGACGTCGCAGAAAGACAGTAGTAGCAGCATCTGAGCCGGCCTTCAAACCGCGTAAAGTCAAGAAGTCTGGTGACTCGAAGTATCGCGACCGCGCGACAGAACGAAGGATAGGAAAGGAGAGTGACTACGCCAAAGTTGAAGCACTCCTCGAGGACTTTGAGAAGCAGAATGCGGAGATCGAAGACAGGGAAAAGGTCCGCTACTCTCTTGCTCATAGATGACATTGTGATGCTCATGTTATAAATCAGGTCGAGGAACAGAGGAAATACTTGGGTGGCGATTCTGACCATTCCATACTGGTGAAGGGCCTTGACTTCGCACTACTCGAGCAGCAGAAGGCGCGTTTGGCCTCTGTGAACTCCAAAATCGACGACGAGTCGCTCGAAGAAGCATTCTTGCAGACAGCGGAGCCAGCGGTCAAGTCAGGAACTAAGCGCTCGCGTGCGGACCTCATTCGCGACTTGAAAGAGAAGCGTGCAGGTGGGCGAGAGAGTTCTGGATCTGCACCTCCAGAGGAGAAGAAGACCAACGATAAATTCAAACCCATTGGCTTCAAACCGATCGGTGCGCCGGCGGAGGAGAAAGGAAAGAAAAAGAAGAAGGTCAAAGCAGGAGACGAGGGTGAAAGGAAAAAGAAGAAACGGAAGGTGGTCTCCGAGGAAGAGAAGAGCTTGAATGCCGCGAAGACAGAGATGGCCCCTCTCCCCACCGAGTCACCAGCTGTTGAGGTCTCTACCTCTATTCTCGCCCCAGAACCGGCAGACGAACCTGTTGACGAGGATTTCGACATATTTGCTGGCGCAGGGGACTACGAAGGACTGGAGCTAGGAGACGACGAGGAGGAAGAAGGGGAGGTAGATCAAGACAGTCTACAGGCGGAGAAACCTCCGTCCGCCGCCGAACCGCCTCCTGTGCCCTCTTCGACCGTTACTCGTCGCAATTGGTTTGATGACAAACCGGAGGCATCACCCCCATTGCAGACAGATACACCTGGTCCATCGACAGCGCAAGCCAAGCCTCCGCCGTCGCCACCCACACTGGAGGCAGGAGAAGAGGAGGAAGAACCCACTCGTCTTGTTCCGCTTTCGTCTTCAGCAGTGCCATCTATCCGTGACCTTCTGGCCATGGATGAAGCCGCAGAGAAAGACAAGAAGCGCAGGGAACGGAAGGAGAAGAAGAAGGATAAGGGAGGTGGGGGCGACAAACTGGATAGGGATTATCAGAGGTCTGTCCTCTATCACCATCTGCGTTGTTCTGTAGCTGACTTGATTACTGCAGATTGAAATCCTACGAAGCGAAGAAGGCTGCTGGCTGACCGGCCTCTTGGCTTTTTGTTATCTACATACTGTACTTACTTTACTTCCGGAAATACAAATAGGTAGCATTTCGCACGGTGCAATATAGCGAGCGGAATACTTTCAGCCGTATTTCACGAACTATGCTTCCTCGCAAGCAGTCGCGAACATTAGTCGCCTTTGTGCATGGAATTGTTAGATTGCTGAAGCGAGTAATAATTTTGCAAGTTCGGCGGGAGAGCAAGTCGGTATTAGCGCGCCACCGCCAGGCGCGTGTCATCAGCCTCCGTGGGTTGGACCAGCTTCGTCCTCCAACCAA
>SEOQ01000264.1:0-32169 GCA_004679275.1 Dentipellis fragilis
TTTTTTTTTTTTTTTTTTTTTTCGAGAACTTGTTGTGTGATTTCTGAGTCAAGGGATATCCGGAGTCCTAAGTGTGATCAACGACCTAACAGTTGGCCAAGGCCCTGGTGACAAGCGGCATCGATGTCTGCAAAACCTGCCCTCTCCATTAAGTATATCGCAAGGGTAGTAGATAGTCTATACTTTTGAGTTGTCTCGGGGCGGATGGGTGCATCACCGTCTTGATGCCTATTCGGCGACGCCGTGGTCCCGCCGCCACGCCTCGATCCACTGCACGATCCGCGCCACATTCGCCTGCATGTCCTCCGCGCTCTCGCTCCTCAGCTCGACAACGACCTCGGGCGCGTACGACGCGCGCGCCTCGTCAATCACGACGTCCATGATCTCCGCCTCGTTGTTCTCCTGGATCTTCTTGAGCGGGTAATTCCTGCACATCCACGCCCACGCCCACGTGCATTCGTCAGAGACTGACACGCGCAAGAGCAAGACAGGGAACAGAGAGGAGAGGACGGGCAGAAGAGCATGAGGAAGGGACGCGCACGCACCGCTTCTCGAGCCGCTCCCACAGCAATGTGTGATCGCACCGCAGCACGACGACGAGGTCTGCCCAGCGCTCGGGGAACGCCTCGCACGTGTGCCAGTCCAGGATGAGGCCCCCCTCGGCCGTGAGCGGCTCGATCTCGTCGAGCACCTGTTATCCGTCCGTTGCACCATTTGAGCATCGTGGTCAGCGCGTGTGCGGTGTGCTCATATTGTTGCGAGCACGCAAGGAGGCGTGCAGGCACGCACCTTGTCCTCGTCGACGGTGTAGCTCTGCCACTCCTCGTCGTACCCCTCGTGCAGCCCGCGCTCCTTCACCCACTCGCCGACGTTGATGTGCTGCAGCGGCACCGGCGACTCTTCCGCGAGCAGCGCGGCGTGCGTCGATTTGCCCGTCCCGGGCGTGCCGGTGATCACGTGATGGGAGCGTTGCGGGCGGGGGGCTCGGCGGACATGGTGCGCGTATGTGTGGAGGATGTGAGGGAGGGGGAGGAGAGGGAGTGTGAAGAGCTTGGGGGATGTGGATGTGGGGGAGGAGGAAAAGTTAACGTTGGGCGTGCGCGCGTCTGGCGTCGATCGCGATCATATGTCACGGCGCCGGACTCACGGCGAAAGCTACTTGAAGAAGGATGGATCACTGGCATGCCTGTGGGCTTGTCGGCCTCTTGCTTGCTCTTCATCATCATCACCGTTCGGACCTCCTCGCCTGGTCGGCTCTTGAAGCTTGATAGACTGGAGGGGTTTCGTTCGATTTTCTTCTTCTTCTTCTTCGATTCTCGAAGATAGGTCTCGGTGTGAAGTTGCTTGAAATTATCGCAGGTGTACTCCTTCGGGATGCGATCTGACGATGGCAAGCACAACGACCCGTTTCTGGGACTGTGTATCGGCTTTTTTACTTGCGCCCACGCCATGCGCTTTGCTCATCTACATGCATCACGATATCGGTGCGTCAAGGTTCATCGCACCGTAACTAAACCATAACTATCCCCAGATCTCCACGTGTCCCCCGCGAGGCTGCATCCAACTAAAGCTTGTGATAATTTATCCTGCACTGGATAGTATGATACATGGTATACATGGACCAACATATCTTCGCCGCGTGGTTTAGGCTCCCCAACACCATGCGCACCCTCGTCCTCGTCGGTGTTCTCGCTTTTCACCGATTGCATGCCGGTCTGCCAGCCTGAGCTCGCATTTCTGCAGCACCAGCACCGTGACTGTCGGTGAGCAGTTGTGATTCTATCTTTGGAACTCTGGGTCATCGGTTATATCACGATTCACTACTCAGGGCAAATTAGCCGGGTCATTAGGTTCGGCCGCAGACATGCGCATGGCATGGCAGCGCGCAAGCCTGTCGACTGGTGACCACAGCCTGTAGATCTGTGCACGTCTATCTCCATCCGTGTCCCCGTCCAAATCTTGCTTCATCATCATTGCAGTCCTGACTGGCGGCTTCCGCATTGTCATCATGACAAGCAGTCTGCCCGTCGTCCACCGTCCATACGTCCAAGCGTCTATCTACAAAAGCAGGCTCCACATCATGCTGTCCACAAGAACTGATACCTCCAAATTCCCTCCCCCTCATTCACGCTAATATCGCCCTGGCCATGCTCCCGCCTCTGTCCTTGGCATCTCTCGTAATCATCCTCCTCCCTCTCACATGGGCTGCGCCCCACTGCGCCCTCACCGCGCGCGATAACGCCCCTACATCCAGCGTGACGGGCGGCACGTCGACGTCCGGGTCCGGTAACGGGTCGGTCGTCGCGAGCGCGTGGTATGCGGCGTGGCACAGCGCGGACTTCACGCTCCAGGATGTGAGCTGGAGCAAGTACAGCTCAATGATCTATTCATTCGCGTGAGTGTCTTCGAAGCTAGTGCAATCCGTGTGCGGGCTGATGAACCACGGACGCTATGAAGCACGACGACGCCCGACGTGAACACAATCGGGCTCGCATCCTCTGACACGCAGCTCCTCCCGCAGTTCGTCCAGACCGCCCACCAAAACGTACGTGCCTAGTGCCCAGAATCTCGCATTGAATGTACGGCTCATGCGTGGCATTCGTCTTCCGGCGCAGAACGTCGACGCAATATTGTCCATCGGCGGGTGGACCGGCTCGCTATACTTCTCTACCGCAGTCGCCACCGCGGACAACCGCACCGCCTTCGCCCAGGCAGTAATGGGCGTGGTGAAGCAATACGACCTCGACGGCATCGAATTCGAGTACGTACCGTCCTCTTCTTTCCCTACACCACCCGACCCGACCCGGGATCCTCCCCCACGATCAACCCAATACTGAATATTTACCACGCACCACTGCAGCTGGGAATACCCGGGCAAGCAGGGCATCGGGTGCAACGCCATGTCCGCCTCCGACAGCGCGAACTTCCTCTCCTTCCTGCAGGAGCTGCGCCAGCAGGACGGCGCGGACGCCCTCCAGCTCTCCGCCGCCGTCTCCGTGACACCCTTCGTCGGCGCGGACGGGACGCCGATGACGGACGTTTCCGAGTTCGCGAAAGTGCTCGACCACATCGGTATGTCCTCCCGCCCACCTGCCTGCGAGAACCGTCGTTCTCACTTTCTTCTCTTGCTGCCTGGATCGTCGCGGGTAGAGGTCATGAACTACGACATCTGGGGCTCCTGGTCGTCCTCCGTGGGCCCGAACGCGCCGCTCAACGACACCTGCGCGCCGACCCAAGAAGGCTCCGCCGTGTCCGCCGTCGCGGCATGGACCAAGGCAGGCTTCCCCGCCGCGCAGATCCTCCTCGGCGTCGCGTCGTACGGACACAGTTTCCACGTCACGCAGAGCGCAGCGCTCGCCGCCTCCACCACATCCTCCACCACCAACGGCGGCACCAATAGCAGCAGTACAGGAGGCGGGAACAGCAACAGCAGCGCGCTCGCAGCGTACCCGGCCTTCGACAAGTCGCAGCAGCCCGCGGGTGATAAGTGGGACGCGACGGCGGACGGCGCGACCGACGTGTGCGGGAACCCGGATGTCGTGGGCGGCGTGTTTGACTTTTGGGGGCTCATCGACGGCGGGTTTTTGACGCAGAATGGGACGGCTGCGCAGGGGATTGATTATCAGTATGACGGCTGCAGCCAGACGGTGCGTGAGATCCGTGTCCTGCGTCGGGAGGGGGGGAGCATTTTCTGACTGTTGTTGTGTGGTGCAGCCGTATGTGTATAACCCGACTTCGCAGGTCATGGTGTCGTATGACGATGCGACGTCGTTCGGTACGTGGTTCTTTTGTCTTGTGACCTGAGAGGGGGCGTGTCGTGCTGATGCCCGTTGGCGTCTGAAATTGTTAGCTGCGAAAGGCCAATTTATTGGCTCTGCCGGCCTGGCTGGCTTTGCGATGTGGGAAGCGGGGGGTGACCACAACGACATCTTGCTCGACGCAATTACCGGCGGTCTAGGTATCGATAGCACCGCGTGCTAGTCAACCGAAACGTGGGGGAGTGAAGAAACCAAATACTGTCGTTACTCGTGAGGATGGTCAAGGTTAAATTATTATCTTATGTGATTCGTTGGTTGGTTTCGTGTCTTCGTGCTTATACCCTTCGTGTAATTGGCATATGGTCCATCATGATATCCAGCTGTACAAAGTGATGAGTGTGCAGAATAACGTCGTATGTCAGTCAAAGCGGGCCACAGCGCACAGAGGGTGAAGAAAAATACATACAAAAATAGCAGCGGCAAGGATCGGGAGCAAGAAAGCGAATGGACAGCTAAGGGCACAACGAAACACCCTTCCCGCCCCACCCGTCACGTTCGCCTTCGCTTCCGGTCCTTACTCGCATCGAACATCTCATCCCTCCGCTCCTCCACCCGCTGGAGAAACTGCACCTTCTCTAAATACCCACCGCCTCTCTGATTGGCCTCCAATTCATCCTTCAAAGTAGGGTCCTTCACATGCGCCTGCCAGTCCATGGCGGACTTCTCCAGCGTGGTCAGCTTCTTCGCCTTCTGTGNAGACGTCGACGTGCCGGGCAGCTCGGCGAGCTGCACCTTGGGCTTGCGGCGCCCGGGCGGCTTCCTGCCCGTCCCCCGTCCCTGACGCTGCCCCTATCCGGTGCCGGTCCGCGGGGCCGGCGAAGACGAAGATGAAGGAGTAGCAGGGGAAGGCGCCGCGGCGGACGGCGTGGGAGCTCCTGCAGGGTCCTTTGAATTCGCATTCGAAGCGGAAGCGGAAGCAGCAGGGTCAGCCCCGCTCCCAGGCGGGCACCATACGGGCCACTTGCGGGCATCGTCCGAATCTGCAGGCACCTCCTTCACCTCTCTGTCACGATCGCGTGCTCGCAGGCATTAACCACAGATATGAAAACCACCTAGGCTCACAGAAGACACTCACATTACATCCTCGCCGGCGAATCGATACCGCATCTCAATCTTGACTGTCCCTGGTGCATTTGCGTCCGCGGGTGGCTTCGGGGTGGCGTTAGACACGGACGCCTGGAAGCCTGCCCACAGCTCCTCGCGGGCCCTGCGGTTGTGCGGCCCTGGGTCAGTCGGGTGCATGATGCATGATGCGGTCGCATGACTTACTTCCTCTGTGCTGCTTCCTCTTCCGCGGTTAATCTAGGAGACCGCGACGGGCTGCCTGCGTTCCGCGGACGCTTCGTGTCGCGCTCGTCGCCCGACGAGTCAGATTCTGTGAGACATTCAGTATACATGATGTTAGAATTTTGCAAGAACAATACCATGCTGGTTGGTGGGCACGAAATCGGGGTCGTCTTCTGAATCCGAGTCGTGCTGGTGAATGGTGGCAGCTGCGCTCATGGTGGTCGTGTTCAAGATGTTCGGTTACGTAATTCCGCCTTACGAAGGCATTATGACTACTTCGTTGCCGGCGCTAGCGATCTGTTGCCAGCGCTTGACCAGGTAGCGCTTACTGGCAAGCACTCACCAGGCCTCAGGGTTAATGTTTCGAAGAGGATGTAGATTCGCAGGACGGGCACAGTTATTTCAATGCGACTGGGTAAGCGAGTATATGGAGATGTGAGGGTATGCGTGACAATTAGCTAGGTATCATATGGAGACTGCGACTGCGACTGCAACTTCGACTGCTCTAAACCACAAGACTCGGCGTACCACAGACCACTCTACTCAACGTGCAGGCGGAACAGGGCATACAGAAGTGTCGGTGCCTCGCATACGGGACATCGCGAGGTCTTCTGGACCTCCGGGAATATACAGCTGCAATGCACCCATGAGTCTTAGCAGATACGAGACGACACACAACTAACCTGCTGCAGAAGATGTGGCCACACATCGTCGCGGTCGGCTGGAGACACGGGTCCCGGCGACACATGCGACAATACACATGCGAGACATACTTCAGCGTCTCATTCGCCTCCGACCCCGGTGTGTGTCCTGACCTCGAGGTGGCATGCTGGGATGCAGCCAGGTGCCGTGGAGGGAATGGCGTATGCGCTGCTGACGACGTCGGCGACATGTGTCCGACGTGTATGCTTCCAGGTGCCGATGGGATTTGGAGGAGGCCAACTAGTGCGCACAGCGCTCAGCGCCCGGGGTTCATTCATATAGCACGAGCAGAGCGCCTTCCTTACCTGATACGGGGTGTTGATAAGACACTTCATGGTCGACAAACCCTATAGTCGCCGGCGCCTGATATCTCCCAGCTCTGTCATACAACATGTATAGCTATGATCAGCATGAATGACCCAACACAGATCCACGATCCAGAGCTACGTATACGTACAGGTTCTTAGAATCGGCTTCAAGCGGCGTGCGGAACGGCGGACGGGTTTGCGACGGGTTTGACGGGGGCGGCATCGGACCTAGCGTGCCTATGGGCCCCAGCGGCCGCGGGGTAGGCGTAGGCTGCCCACGATCAAGGCGCGCAGAGCGGATCGACCGGTTTGACGACGCGCGCTTGAGTCCAGAGACGATCTTCGCGCTCGGCTGCATCGTCGTTGCTGTTGCAGCTGCGGCTGCGTGGAGGCAACTGCTGGAGTGCAGATCATGGTGCGTCGGCGATCCGTGCACGACAGGGGGGTCTGTCGCGTCCGCAGCCTCCACTGGCGAGGGCGTCCGCACCGCACTCGATGATCTATCGTCGTCGTCGCTCGATCTCTCTGAGGACGCTTTGGCTGCGGAGTTACGCCTCGGCATCGGCCTTTTCGAGCACGCGTAAGTCAATTATCTGATATGTAGCATGGGCACGAGCACGAGCAGCACGCACCAGTTCTCGGAAATGGCCGAAGTGGGTAATCGCGCAGGTCTCGTCGGGATGGGCGAGACGACTCCGCGCGGCGATCCCAGGAGATTGACGATGGAGAGCCGGTCGGAGGGCCGGATGGAGGGTTCTATCACCTTCGCCTTCACGGAGGCGGCGGAGTCGGGCGTGTATGGTGACATCGGATGGGTCTTGCTCGAGGACGCAGAAGGGTAGCAGGTGGTGTCCAGCGACGTTCGTGTAGATCTTAAGGTCCCAGCGCCTTGATTGCCACTCTGCTGCATAGGCGCCGGTCAGTTACGATCCAAGGTCAGCTGCGTGCACTACGCACTGCAGGAGGAGAGTCTACGGGCACTACGGCGACGGCCAGACTTTGCTCGGCCCATTGTTTGACGCCCGACGGAGCCTGAGGCTGTGGCGGCAGAGAAGCTGAGCGCAGCGAAGTGGCCTGACTGGCAATTATCCTGGAGGAGCTGGGAATGGGGCTTGAGCGAGCGGTCTGCGTGATCCCAGTTGGTGATAAGTCAGGCTTCTGTAAGCAAGATGGGCGCTGACTACAGACCTGCGATCCCCTCAGGGTGAGTCTCCCCGAGTCTTTGATTAAGGGATTGAATACAGTGAGCACATGCTGCATTATGTATAGAGACGTGAGTGGATGAATAAATGAGCAGTGGCACCACAGACGATCGGGCGCGGCGAAACGGGCTGACGCTGACCTTGATGAGCTCCCTCTCGTCCACAAACGAGATCTGGCATTCTGGACACTTCGGGTGCTCCGCAGAGTCTCTGTAGTGCTCCTCGAGAAGGGCTGCCGAGCCAAACGAGAGATCGCAAATACGGCATCGGAGTTCAGGATGTATCAAAACGATGTGCTGTCGATCGCGAAAGGTTAATTTAATTGCCGGCATAACGCGACCAGGCTACGCACCCTGTCGAAGGCATCCGTATTCTCAAAGCCCACGTTGCAGGTCGGGCAGGTCGGATGGTTCGGCGAGACTCGGTAGTGGCTGGCGACGTCTTCGCGGTAGATCTGGAGACCATTGCAGAGCTCGCAGGCGATGGGGTGGTGTGTGGCCACCACGTGCTGTCGTACCTCGGTTACAGCATATATCAACAACACAATAAGAACTGTTTCCACGCACCTGGCTCAACACCGCAGCATCGAGAAAGCCCAGATCGCAGCGCGCACAGTTCGGATGGAGCGACGAGTCGTGGAAGTGCTGCTCGAGCGCGGCGGTGGTGAAGTACGACCTGTTGCACTTGGTGCAGGTACGGGCGGCGAGTCCCGTCGACATCGAAGCCTGGTTTGGATTTAGGGTTGGCGCAGGGGCGATGCCGTGAACCCTTTTCGCATGCTATATTACCGCCGGCCGCGTAAGTACACTGTTATCCCTGACGACTGCGCACGCACATTTTTCAATGTCGTCTCGTCGCGACACACGCATTTGCACTTGTCGCAGTAGTACGACGCCGCCCACGGCGAAGACAAGACATGCTCGATCAGCGACTCGACGGTCGCGTAGCTGCGTGCACAGGTGCACGGCGGGTGGGGGCAGACAGGCATGTTCGAGAAGGCGAGGGCGAAGGCGAGGGCAAGTCAGGTCCGAGGTATCGTATGGCTTCGAAGTTCTAATTCGGGTTCGGGTTCGAGTTCGGGAAGCCAAAGGGTAAGCCCAAGGGACGGATGAGTCGACGGCGACGGGAGCCCAAAGTGTCCGTCCCCAGCTCGGCGCCGGACACGTCTTATACGAGTACGAGTGTGTGGTCCGAACATGGGCACATGTGAAACGGGGGCTGAGAACCAATGAAGTCATCGCCGCCGCGGGCTCGCGTCTATGTTTTAACGCCATACACGGTTCCTAGATCTAGATCTCGATTCCACGGTGAGCGTGGTTCTCTGAGAGCCCGTGGATCCCTTTGGTTGGCGCGAGCCTGGGGGCTTACGGATATCCATAATCCATAATCCATGCAGAGCGTGGCGGCCTGGCGTCCGGCTGATGGTCGGAGCCACCGAGGCATCATGGGGGTGCCGACACAGCTACCGAGCACCATGCCCGTCGTCCCGATCGAGGAATATATGCCAAGGAGTCGACGTCAACGCCAACGTCAACGACGCAGCGGGGGCCTTGCGATCGAACAGGGGCTTGCTAAATGCTGATTCCACGTGCCGTGCTCCGGGCTCATCTACGGCGCAGATGCGGTGGGGCGGGGAAGCCATCAGACGGCCAATATGTGTCGAGCGGGCAATTTGTGCTGCGTGTTGTGCATTGTGTGCTGGCCGGGCAGGGAGACCCGCGGGCGCGCTGTGGGGACCGGCGGCCCGTATCGCATGCCATGCAGGCTGAGGCCGCGCGGCGACGTGGCACTGGGACTAGGGCACTGAGAAGACAATGGGCGGGCTCGGACGGTAAGAGACGGAAACCATACGGAGATGTGAAACCACCATTTGGGAGCTGCAGCAGCACAGATCGCGCGCGACATGGATCTCCCGCCAGAGGGCCCGAGTCGCAGAGAAGCAATATTGATCGCGATCGCGATCGAGCAGCTCGCAGCGAGCGTCCTGCACGCCGGCGCCCACCCTCACGCCTGCAGTCAAGAAAGTCCTCCAACGCACAATCGCAATCGCAATTGCAAGGGAATATGTTCTGGGAAAGCTCACACACGCGGGTGCCTCGACGTCGACATCATCAGCATCGCAATTAGCATTAGCACCCATCGCATGAAACAGCAACACCACTTACGGTCGTGCTAGATCCCATGTCTTGTCATTGTCAAGCCTCGCACATCGACTGCCCCATCGGATGCCCGACGCAGATGGCCACCTCGGCAAACCGCCATTGCCGGTCGGTCGGGTAATATCTTGCTGTGTTGTAACTGTTGGCTGTTGACGTGAACAGAACAGCCCATACTTGATTCTGAGGCGCACCAGAGCGTTTCCGGAGCGAATGTAACGCTAATAGGCTCCACAACGTTCCCTCCAATCCCTAACATGCCCTCGTTCTCCGCATCCGCCCAAGCAGTGTCATCTCCGCGTCTGTGTCCGCGTCCGTGTCCGCGTCCCTGCCCAATATGTCCATGTCACGATGGCACATTGCACAATGCCAAGATCCCCATATTCAAGGTCCAAGATCCAACCGCCCNGCCTAAACATCCAAATATGTCAGTATTGCGAGCTGCAGCGCGCGCCCGCGGTGCCCCCCTCGACAACATCAACATGGAGCCTCGCATGGTCGCCGCAGCATCCGCTCTAATCAGGACAGTGCCTGCGCCCCCGGAAGTCCCAGCCACCACGA
This sequence comes from Dentipellis fragilis, assembly GCA_004679275.1. Classification (NCBI taxonomy): domain Eukaryota; kingdom Fungi; phylum Basidiomycota; class Agaricomycetes; order Russulales; family Hericiaceae; genus Dentipellis; species Dentipellis fragilis. Next base: position 10,035 of record SEOQ01000264.1, read on the forward strand.
ATCTGCCAGGCTTGCCGTGCAACGCCGCGCCTTGGGGTGCCCGCCGCGCCAGCCCAGGGATGACATATGCAGGCGGCAATCGCCGATGGGAGGCCAAGGACGAGCTCAAGCTCGAGCGCGCTGCACTTGTAATCGAGAGTCGAGAGTCGAGACGCTGCGTTGGCCGCTGGACGTGCGTGGGCGCAATGGAAGCCAGGATGACAGATGTGCTCGGGGTGCTGGCCGAAGCGGCAAGGGCACGGCGATGGCGCGTCAGAGATGTGTCGGGCGGCGACCCGGGAATGGCGAGCGGCGAACGGACATTGGCGAGGAGCACGCGACGCGTGCTTCATGGCCGCGGTGGCCACCGCACCGTCCGCGCAAGGCAAGCCCGCATACCCGCATACCATTGTGCGGAGGATCCCACACACGCCTCGCATCGCGGGATCTTGGAGCGGACGTGAATGTTCACAGAGGCACCAGCCCTTCGCTGCCCGTCCCGGTGCGCGTCGCGATCGGCGACAGCGGAAGGCGTGGACTCTGCGAAGTTAGCAGGATGAGAAGCTGCCCGAGGGCCCGAGTCCAAGGGGTACAGGGAGGGCCTAAAGTAGCAACGGCCTATCAGAAGCCAACGTACCATTCTTCCGCAGTGCACACTGCACATGACGTGCCCCGGTATCGAATGGCACCGTCCGGACAAGGACGGCATGTAGGGACGCAACATTGTGAATCTAGTCCTCGCTCCGCAGGACCTAGACGGCGATGGCTTGCTTCAATGCTTGGCTTTCAGCGGTAGACCGGGGAGACAGCATCGCCCAACAAAGGATCTCGGAGCCTGAAAGCGTCTACAACGTGGTCGTGGACTAGGAATGACCACATACCGCATAAGCCCGTCCGATGGCCGATTCCCGGTACCCTCGCAATACATGGCCGACAAGCGGCAGATTCATGGAATACGCAATACATGACTAGGGATCTAGTCCAGGAAAAACTTAAACGCGGAGCGCCACGCCTTGTTACCGTCTTCCTCAATTACATCCTGCATTCAAGGACAGAGGTTCAGACAATTTTGGACACATACATGGAGGTATAGAATACTCACGCCATGGCACGGAATGATTCGATTGAAGTCCCACCCTGCAACTGTCTGCGCATCTCTCTTCATGGCCCTAGAGAATGCAGAATGGTAAGGCACATCATCGACTTACTCATATTCAACGTACTCATTGTCAACGGAGAGATTCTTGGTCATAGTGGCGTGGAATGATGACCAGGGTGTCACCTTCATGAATGGGAGCCCGCCTGAGAACCATGCGTTGGCATACTACGGCCGCATATCAGGTGAGAGACGAGAATGGGTCGTTGAATGGACTGACCTGCTCGGTAGGGGGCATATTGAAGAGCAGATCGGCCTCGATGAGAGTTTTCGAAGCCACATGACAAAATGCGACGTCCTTATTCTTAAAGCCAGAGAAATAGCTACGTCGGGAATAGTAAGCATCCCGAGACGTTCACAGCTAATAGATTCTTACCAAGACAAGATCTGTGGCAAAGTTAGGTTCGGTCATGACGATATAACCCCGGTACGAAGCCTCTTACCTCGTCTTCAAAGCCAAACTTGGGGTTTTGGTTCTTATCGCCCCAGACTGCAAAGGCGTGAGTTCAATTCACACAAGACGTAGGTATGTGGGCGCATACATCCAGTGAATTTCAAGCCATCACCTTTCCTCTTGTTTACAGCCTCTTCAACGGCGATAAGTTTGGCCTGGGGATACTCGCGGTGGAATTCGCCTATACCTCCTTTAAGAACGGAGATATCAACTTCACTCGGACGACATACCGAGATACAGGTGATGCACCGAGTCCGCGCCCACGATGTATTTGACGGGACCAAGTTTGTTGATCGTGTCCTTCGTCGGCTGGTCCAACGGAGTCGAAGCCAAGACCCAAACATCGCCGGTCTTCAGCTTGATGGCGGTAGACCGGCCACCGATACGCAAAAAGCCCAGACGCGTGAAGGGTCTGCAGGTCGTGTCAGCACTCGAAACGAGCGGATGCCATGCGGCTTGGCACGCTGCTGACATACCTGGAGAAGGTCCAAATGTCCTTCGTCACCTGAAGAAGGGCGACTTTGTCAGCGCACGATGCAGCCCTCATCAAGCATGGTACGTACCTCGCGGATAGTGCTTTCAACCATGATACCAGCTGTTTCTGTAGATTTGGTAGGCGGTGTGGTGGTAAGAGACAAGAGAGATACAGGCGAGATGGTATGACGGTCGAGCTTCTATACAATTCCAGCAGTGACGCAAGCCCAGGCGGGTCTTGGAATACGAACGGGGGCAAGATCACGGTCGAAATCAGGTGTCGCCGGGAGGCGTTGCCGTCGCAAAGGCCGGGCGCGCGCGTGGGTTCCTAGCCGTGTGCTCGCATGGTCGATGTGGGACACAATCGACCACAGCGAGTGTGCGTCGTTGGCCGTCGGGTATGTCGCTCGTCATCGTGCATGACGCGCGTGGCAATTCCGCCCGAGCTCGCCGACGCATTTCACACAAAGGGCTAGGCCCGACTCCTTTTTCTTACAGAAAATGATCCAAAAACGGTATGTCTATTCTTATTGCAAAATATGTACGAAATGTTTTCCTCTGCAAGGACTAGTTTATGCCGGAATTTCGCAACGTGTATACTCTCGATTCTCGAAAAAAGCATCATTTCCCCGCACCTATCCTGATAACTGATGGTCCGTTCTCAAACCACAGATGTACCATGCCTTCGAGAGGACGTTCGTCCTGTGGGGATCATGGACGAACCAGAACGTGGGTGCGGTACGCGGTACGTAGACCGTCATATTCAGCGGGACGAGCTGGCGGAAGCCTCTGCAGATCAGATCGATTTATCGCTACCTGTCACGGTGGGCATGAGGTATGGACGGCGGTACGTGGTTTCGACATGCTTCCGCGACGCATTGGCAGGCTGACACGATGCTCGCACCCAGACGAGTTCTCCTCGCTCCGCGGTGGCGCGCAAGTGTGCAGGCTGCGATGGGCATAACCGCCAACGTGACTCCTGCCTGCACGACGCGGCAGGGGTCTCCTACCGGGCGAGCAGGTCGGCATGGAGTGGTTCTAAGAAAAAGGACTTGAAAACAAGTAAAAAAATGGCGAGAACGATTGTACGTTCGCATGTTATTTTGCGCTGTTGCGTATTTCTCCGCGCCATACGACCTCCAATTGAACCCGATACGAATACTGCTCTCTCGGGCGCGACGCGGCATTTGTCTCTCTGACGACCAAGGTAGAACCGCGAGCCCCAAATGGCAGAACCTGAGTCGGTGTTTACGAAGGAGTGGCGAGCACGAGAGCGAGAACCGGTACATTTGTCCCGAGATGATGGGATGGGAGCCTAACGGCTCTAGGAATGCATCTGGGCCCGTGCAAGAGCTGCTGCGCAGTGAAAGTATAGCGCGCAGAGGTGGATGCGGACGCAGAGGACGTGCGTCCCACGTGCTGCCTGCACCGAACCTGGCACAGCACTTCTTCTACGTCCTGTTGTTGTCGTGGCGCCGACATGCTGACTTGCACGAGGTGCAGCAGTGGTGCCGTTGGATCGGCAGATGAAGGCGCACNGAGACAAGGTGGCGCGNACGTTGGTGGTCTGTGGTGACGACGCTCGCGCNCGTGCTCGTGCTCGTCGTTCGGCGGATCTTGTGAAGCGATGCGCCGCGATGATGAAGGGGCACAAGGCGGGGCATATGATGCTTGTATGGCCGTCTGAGCGCACGATGAAGGCGTGCGGCGCGTGGCGGCTGCTACACTTTGAGCGGCGGAGTCCGTTGACGGTATTGTCATGGAATTATATGCGTGTCTGTAGCGGCATGAGATAGAGCTCGTTGCTAGGGGTAGTCGGGCGACTATGAGACCGGGGCAGGAGTGCACAAGGGCGACGAGCAGACATTTTTATCCGTTGGCGTCAGCTCACGAGCAAGACCGAGAGCACGACCAGCTCCGTGTAAAGAAACTCGCCATCTCGTTCTGAGCAGCTAGCCGGCAGAGTCGGTCCACGGGAAGTTCGATGGTGGGACGGCCATGGACAAGGAAAATGTGGAGACCATAGTCTAGGCGTGCGGGTGCGGGATGACAACGGTAACGGGGACTACTTAGTCTGGGATCGGTGTCCGGAAGTTAGAGAGGCGGGAGATGGAGGCTGGAAGTCGGCGGCCTGCAAGATCCGGAGCACGGTGGCCCGTCTGCTCGATGGACGGACAAGTGTCGATGTCGGCGCTGGCGTCGGCGTTGAAGATCGCCTCAACGCCTCATCGTTTCACCCGCCATGTTCGCATATATGAGGCGGAGAGGGCGTGAAGGGCGCCGATCGCAATCGTCTAGGATGCCAGCGTGAATACGGAGGCACGAGATAGATGCTGGGTAGGCGAGTGGTGACGCTGCGGCGAGCACCAGCATGAAGTGGCTCTAGACTAATGAGGGCTTCGGGATGTGCGTCAGCAGGGGGACTATAGCGGCAGAACGCGCACCGCACGCACCTTCGAGCTTCAGCTTCCGGGATGAGGGATGCGGCCTCGTCGAGCTCGAGCTCTTCCCGATCCCACACACCACTCAACATTCCAGCTTTATCTTTTGGATGGCAGGCGAGCCTGCTGGAGACATCGTCGTTGGCCTGGGCCAACATTTTCGAGTGGAAGTAGAAGAGGTTCTGAGCGACTGCGACTGCGCGAAAAGACGTGGTGAGTATTTTCGACCAGTCTGCTGCCGAGAACGGGATTACTTGCGACTGTTTCTCCGGCTCGAACAGGGGCGATTGCGCCCTCGGATCCATCTCTAGCTCGTCGTTAGCGCGTCCGTAATGCGCGAGGTGTGCGAATGGCAGGTGGTGGGCAGCCGCGAATGAGTCGACCAGCAGAAGCGCGCTCCGAGTCCACATCAGCATTCACTGTATCCAGCACGTCTTCGTCGATTCTTGACGCGAGCCAACGAGACGCATACAGTGGATGCGAGGATGCACAGTATGGAGAGACAAGAAGTACCTTGAATGCATTGGGAAAAATCTCGCGGTTAGGACGTGCGAAAGTAGGATCTGTTAACGTGGTCGTACACGAGGCAACACGATACTCTTCCCACCACCATCGTCCTCATCTACCGCAACAGAAACATCAGCAAGAATGAAGAAGGCAATATCTTGGACGACCAGGGTAGTGGATAAGTCTATAGAGAAGCTGAAGAAGGTGACTCGGACTACGAGCGGTATGACTGTCGTTCAGTACGACCTAGAGCAGCTACGATCCTCATCTTCGCACGTAACAGACAGTCGTATCCGCATCGCAGCGGACGATGACCTCCACCAGGCCGCAGGCAGTAACGTCCGTGGCTCGCTGAACAATGAGGCCCCGGATCGACAGGCTCCAGATGGTATGGCACGACACGCCACTGCCCATCCACTTCATCTCACAACCGCGCTCACAGACAACAGTGCTCGCATTGGTGAGCCGCTCACCAATGAGTTGTTGTCTGAGCAGACCACTCAAGGTACGGATTGGTGAAGCAGCACTCCAATTTGACTGATCGTGCTGGTAGACAACGATGCTCGCATTCACGATCCTGCCGGTGACGGTGACAGCGAGTCACTCACTGGTGTGGTGTCGGCTCATCAGAGTACTCGTGATGGTAAGGCTTGATGTATCCTTGCTGGTCCAACCCACTTGCCTCATCATTGCAACTATAGAAATCAATATTCGGAAGGTGCTTAAGAATGCAGCGAGACTGATACTCAAGACAATCAGGGATGCTAGTGATGCTTATCCACCCCTCAAGTCAGCTACTGGGGGGATCTGCTCAATCATTGACAGCATAGATGTAAGTGAGAAGTTTGTAACACTATGCTGATTACTTACTACTTCAATTATTTGCAAGGTCATGAATGATAATGTAGCTGAGTCTGCTCGACTCATTGGGTGTATGGAGTATCTGTTAGGGGAGCATGTCAAGAAGTGGGCCACACGGACTGATATCAGCAGTGAGATGAAAAATGCCATGAACAAGATCAAAAGGTGAGTCAATTGTTTATAATTATGCTGTAAGCTTTGTTACCTATTCATATGATATATTCAGGGATATTGAATCAGATCAAGATAACCTTGAGAAGAATGCCAGAACCCAGGGATATATCAGATTCATCCAGGGGGCATCAGATGCCACTGGCCTTAAGAACAAGGACATTGCTGTCAAAAAGGCTTATGAAGAATTTGATGTTTGTCTGAATATGTTTTTGCCTTTCATTGCTTGGACTTACATGATCAATGCAGCATGTGCTTTTGGAGTCCATCAAAGAAGATGTGACCATCATCAAGAAAGGTGTATCTAATATTGAAACAGAACAAGACAATCTAACCAAGGTAAGTGATAAAATTAAGGTTTATCAATAATCTTAAATTTGATATTCTTGTCAGAAACAAAATATGGCAAGACTTGAATCTCTTTTTTCCCACACTGCTCCCTTCACTGCAGGCAAGACAGGTATCAATTGTGGTCTGTGTACTGATGGCACACGCATCAATGTACTGGAGCAGATTTATGACTGGATTCTGCTGGACAGTAAAGAGCAACTATTCTGGCTGACTGGACATGCTGGCTCTGGCAAGACTACAATTGCATATACTGTCTGTGACCACTTGATGAATAACTGCTCTGAAATTTCTCTGGTCTCTTACTTTTGCTCTCGCCAACTTGACAGTGGTGCCTCAGAACATCTTATTCCCTCACTCTGCTGTTGTCTTGCCCAGTACAACAATGTTTATGCCAACAGTCTTGCACATGTGCTTGGTGGTCATATTGAATTGGTTGGTGCTCAGCTTGGTGTTCAGATGCAGAGATTCTTGGTTGAGCCTTGGTCAAGCTGCTCTTTTTCAGCTGAAGACAAAACTATTGTTGTTGTTATAGATGCACTGGATGAGAACACAGGTGGCTTCATGTTTCTTGACCAGCTCTTGACTGCTGTCAGTAGTGGCAAGATGACAGGCCTGAAATTTCTGATCACAAGTCGGACTGATCAGTTCATTGCTACACGTTGCCAGAACCTGCCAAAATGTCGACTGCAGGATATTCCTACTAAAGATATCAAACATGACATTGTCACATACTTGAATCAGGAACTTGATGGTTGTGATCCAGCATTATTGGATGATATATCTCAAAAGGCAAATGGCCTGTTTATTTATGCTGCTACTATTGTCAGAATTACAGAGCCACAGCCTCCTTCAGCTAGAGATCAGACTCTCCATACTTTGTTGATTGATCCTCATTCTGTAATTCAGGATCAGGATTCCTATCCACCAATCTATACACTCTATCTCTCAATTATTGAACAATGGATGGAAAAGATAAAAAGCAGCAAATTGAAAACATTATATCTTGCTATTCTCTACACTGTCATTTGTGCACAGGCACCTCTGTCTGCAGAGATCATCAACAATCTGGTTATAGAGATGGTTGACAATCTACATATTGCTCCATATACAATTACACATGACATCATCACTGCAGTTATAAATGATCTCCATGCAGTGCTTTGGGTTGATAATGATGAAGTTATATATTGGTATCATGCCTCATTCCAAGACTTCATTTTGAATGATCTCATGCAAATGAGATCTGAAATTTTACCTAAACATATATGTGATCCTGCACTGTTTGATACATATCTTGCCCAGTCATGTTTTGGAATTATGGAAAATAAGCTGCATTTCAATATGTGCAATTTAGAATCATCATACAAGTTTGATGCAGAAGTGATGGATCTCAAAGAGAGGGTCACAAAGTGTATAGAACCAGTACTTCATTACAGTTGTCTTCACTGGGGGAGTCACTTTGTTAAGGCAATGCAAAAATGGCATGAGCACAAATCACTGTTATTATTAGAAAACATGTTGATCTTTGGGAAGAAGAAGGTACTCTTTTGGATTGAGGTTATGAATCTCCTTCAGGCAAAGAGAGAGTGTTATAGTACAGTGGACTTAGTAAGGGTACAGCTCATGAAGGTAAGTCAGCATGACTATACAAATATTATTACTTATACAACTTAAAGCATGATGTATCAAATGAAGTCACAAATGAACTTAAATCTGTTTTACATGCTGTTAAAAGACTCACAAGCTCATTCACCCGAACGCCAGCAGCTCTTTCAACTCCACACCTGTATATTTCTTGTCTTGCCACTGAATTTGCAATTACTTCAGTACCAGAGGAATGGAGGCAAAGATTTCAAGGAGTGCCAAGGGTTCAATGCCATGGGGTCAGCAACCATGGAATGCTTGTAATCATCCATAACCAGAGCTCAGTCAAGGCTGTTGCATTTTCATCTGATGGAAACTATATTGTCTCTGGATCAAATAATGGAACTGTGCAGACCTGGGATGCACAGACTGGTACAGAGCTTATCAAGATAAATGGGCACATTGATTCAGTCAATTCCGTGATGTTTTCATCTGATGGAAAATATATTGTCTCTGGATCAGATGATAAAACTATTTGCATCTGGGAAGCACAATCTGGTGCAAAGCTGAACAGTATGAAGGAACATCTTGCTCCAGTCAATTCGGTTGCATTTTCACCTGATGGAAAATATATTGTTTCTGGTTCACGTGATACAACTATTCATATCTGGGATACACAGTCTGGTGCAGAGATCAGAAAGATAGACATTCACAAAGATTGGGTCAACTCTGTTGTATTTTTACCTGATGGAAAATACATTGTCTCTGGATCAGAGCATGCAACAATTTGCATCTGGGATGCACAATCTGATGCAGAGCTGAGCAGGATGAAGGAACACATTGCTCCAGTCACATCTGTTGCATTTTCATCTGATGGAAAGCACATTGTCTCAGGATCAGATGATACAACTATTCACATCTGGGATGCACAGACTGGTGCAAAGCTCAGCAGGATAATAGGACACTTTGCTCCAGTTAATTCTGTTGCATTTTCACCTAATGGAAAATACATTGTCTCTGGGCACAATAGAAAAAAAATTATGGCTATACCAGATTCAGAAAATATGATTATCTCCATCTGGGATGCACAGACTGGTGCAGAGTGCAGCAAGATCAGTGGACGCTTTGTTTCAGTCAATTCTGTTGCATTTTCATTTGATGGAAGATGTGTTGTCTCTGGATTAGATGATGGTACTATTTGTATCTGGGAGGCACAATCTGATGCAAAGTTGAATAAGAGGAATGGACATTTTAATGCATTCTATTCTGTGAAGTTCTCATCTGATGGAAAACATATTCTCTCTGATTCATTTGATAGAGGTGTATGCATCTGGGATGCACAGTCAGGTGCAGAGATTAGGATGTTAGAGATGCACATGCTCACAAGCAGATCTCTTGCAGTTTCACCTGATGGAAAATGCATTGTCTCTGGATCACCTGATAAAACCATTTGCATTTGGGATGCACAATCTGGTGCAGAGCTGAGTAGGATAAAGGGACACATTGCACAAGTTAACTGTGTCGCATTTTCACCTGATGGAAATTACATCGTCTCTGGATCAGATGATAAGACCATTCGCATCTGGGAGGCACAATCTGGTGCAGAGCTGAACAGGATGAAGGGACACATTGCTCCAGTCAAATCTGTTGCATTTTCACCTGATGGAAGATACATTGCCTCTGGATCCAATGATGGAACTGTGCAGATCTGGGATGCACAGTCTGGTGCAGAGCTCAGCAACATGGGTGGACATATTTATCTAGTCAAATCTGTTGCATTTTCACCTGATGGAAAACACATTGCTTCTGGATCATATGATAAGACTGTGCGCATCTGGGATGCACAGACTGGTGCAGAGATCAGCATGATGAATGGACACACAGATTGGGTTGAATCTGTTGCATTTTCACCCGATGGAAGATACATTGTCTCTGGATCAAGTGATAAAACTATTTGCATCTGGGATGCACAGACTACCACCCAACCTAGTATGTGGCACTTGGATGGCCAGGGTTGGGTTCATAGATCAGATCCAACAAATGAACATCTGATGTATATTGCTGCAGCACTTCAGGATACTGTTTGTATCCCTCCCTGCAAAAACAGGATCTCACAACATGGATCTACAACTCTGGACTTCACAACTGCATGTATGGGAGAGCAATGGTCTAAATGCTATACATCAGATATGTCAATATGAATTGATAAGTATAATAGATGAGAAAATTTGGATTGTTGCTATAGAAATAACAGACAATATATCTTACATCCTGGTGTAACCTACATATGCTGTATGTATTGAGATGGCTGAGAAATAATCTAATTATTTATGAGACAGGAGGTCAGTTATGTTCATTGACCAGGTGGTACAGGTAAAGGCAAAGGTAAGGATAAAGCAGGAGAAATGGGCAGCCAAAGGTGATAGAAAGGCAAGGAAAAGCATAAGCAGATGACAGAAAGGAAGGGTGACCTGCCCAACTGGTAGAGGGCAAAGAGGGAAAAGAATGTAGAAGAAGAGAGTGAGAATGTAAAAGGACACGCACTGAATGTCACGAGGACATCCTTTAGCAGATCGCACTTGCAAAAGCCCAGCAGCATCGGGCTCCAGCCATCATCCTTCATCATCCCCAGTTGCCTACACACACACATCAGTACCACTCACATCCAACCAAAGAAACAAGGCACGTACCAATACACCGGCCCAAACAGCTCCTTCACCAGCTCCTCCACCATACCCCTAAACCCCTCGTCCGCAATCTTCTTCGCATACACCAATAGCACCTGTTTGAACTCCGGCGCGCTATCCAGCATCCGCGCCCCAGCGTCAGTGCCGCGCCCCACCACGCGGGACACGACGGCGGCAGCAGCATTGTAGGAGTGCGCGGTCGTGTGCAGGATGGGCCTGCCATTAGGGCGCGCGGAAAGGGAAAAGAAGGTCACGGGGAGGCTGCTGGCGGAAGCGTTGGGGGAGAGCGCGAGGAGCGGGCGGACAGACGCGGGTGGGAAGTGCGCGATCGCATTTTTGACGTTCCTGGTAGCATGGTGAGCAGAAATAGAATGATGATGAGAGAGAAAAGCGTACCAGGATTAGAGCATCCCTCTGGATGTGAATGCGATGAGCGAGGCTCCACGAGGAAGCTGACAGCCGAGTCGAGCGTGAGCGTCGGCATGAGCCGCCGGCCGGTGGGCGAGTACACGTTGAGGCTGCTGTCCGCCAGCGCGGCTGCGGTGCATGCGGTCGCCGCGGCGAGCGGCAGGAAGTCGAGCCACTGCGTCTGCTTCCCGCTCGTGTACGTGATCTCCGTTACCCCCGCGACAACAAGCAAATAAGTCAGCCTGTCCATTCCGGGTGCGTCAATGAAATGCTCACCAGACTCCGCATTTCTCGCCTCCACCACATCCTGGGCCGCCTCGAGCACCTTCACATTCAGATACGTCAGCACCCTCGGCGGCTCAAACACGTCCGCGTTCGCACCCAGCCCCAACCCGTCCGGTGCCCTCGCCAGCTCCTTCACCACCACCGGCCCGCTCTCCCTCGCACGGTCTCCGCCCAGCGTGCGCGCCTTCGTCCGCCGCTCGTCCAGCACGCCCTCCATCGCATGCGACTTGCGCTTCCCGCCGCCGAGCGCACTCGTGTCCAGCGCGTCGATCGGGCTCCGTCCCCGCTGTCCACGCCCATGCACATGCCCATCTCGACGTCATGCGTCATCGGCGGCGCGAACACCGACTCGTGCATCTCGATTCCCCGCCCGATGAGCGACGGCTCCGCTCCGGGCGCGGGCAAGGGCGCGGTGGACGCGGAGGGCACGTCGTGCAGCGTCGGCTGCCCGCGCTTCTTCGTCNTNCGCTTCGCGACGAGNNGNTTGATGTGCTCGCCNCCTAGACTCGCGCTCCCATTTGCACCTGCGCCAAATCCGTTCTGCGGCTGCTGCGACAGCGCGCGGGTGGGAGGCGGCGGCGGCGTCACCCCCTGCCCGCCCGACTGCGACTGTGCGCGTGCGGGTGCGATCGTGTGCGAGTAGTCTGCGGGGAGCGGCGGCGTGAATCCGAACTTCTGCAGGTACTGCTGCTGTGCCGAGTGCGGCGCGATGCCCTCTAGCTCTTCTTCTGCGAAGCTAACAACTGCGACCGTGCCGTCGGACGACACTGTGTGCAGCGTCAGGCCGTCCCATGACCTGCCAAGGGAGTGTGAGTCCGTGGCGGGCAGGCAGGTGGGAACGTGGTGCGTGCGTACCAGCTGAGGTCCACGATCTGGCGCTTACAAACCTCTTTCACGACGATAAGCGGCCGCGCGGACTTCTACCAACCACGGCGGTCATCCGCGCCCAGTGCGACGATGGAGCATATGTTCGATGTCATCATCGGCGCAGTCGGGTTGCGCAGGAATATGTGTGGGTTGTACGCCTAACCACGAACCAAATATATGAGAAATTATGCGGAACGCGGGCGTGAAGGGCGTCGCGCGGACTCACCGCCATAGTGTTCTCGTGCCCGACGAAGCTGATCTCCGACATCCAGCTGTTGCGTGCAATGCTTGATGCGATAATACATACCCTCTGTTATTCGTCGCAACCGACCGCGTGATGTGCGAGCCGTCGGGCGACCAGCTGCAGGGCGTCGTCAGGATTTCAGAAACCCGCAAACGCGCTAAGTGGGGATTGGACAGACCTAAGGGGGTGGAAGAACGTGTCTCCAGGCGAGTCCTCGAACGGCTTCCGCACCTCCGCCTCGAGCTGCCAGTCCGTCGTGCGCCAGACCTTGACGCTCCGGTCATCGGACTGCGTCGCGAGGAACTCGCCGACCGGGTCCCAGCACTCGCCTTTCACGAAGCCCTGGTGCTGGTCGATTTTGCATAGGCGTTCTGGTCGTTGAGAACATGAGAACGGAATGGAGGGAAGGTCTGGTAAGGCAGGAACGACGCGTACCGAATGTGTATCCGCACGTATCCGCACCAGATCAGCACATGCGAGTCCAGTCCTACTGAAGCGAGGTATCTGTCTCCAGGGGACCACGCGAGGTCCGTAACATCTGCATTGAAAATGAGAAATGTCTCAAAGGGAAAGAAAGGCAAGACGCATGCACCACTTTCATGACCAGGCAGACGCTTCAGCGGCTTCCACCCCTCCACATTCACTTCATCCGAGCCCCCACACCTGTTCCTTCGTTGTGCTGCACAAACTCCATAATTAGCTCCAAAGCCACCCAGCACCTGACACCTAACACTTACGGATTAAGATCCCGAATCATCACAATCTCATCATCGCTCCCACTCGCGAGCCGGCGCCCCGAATGTGCCCAGCGCACAGACAGCACGGGGCTCGTACGCACCGTCAGCGTGCATAACGCCTTCGGCGGGGGCCCAGACGCCGCGTTCAGGATCGGCCTGGTGCTTCATATGCGCACCTTCTTGTCGAGCCCGCCCGTGGCGATGTGCGAGTCGTCCTGGTGGACATGCACGGAGAACATGCAGTCGCGTTTCGGATACTGGTCGTTCTTGGTCGAGGGATCTACGAGGTGCTGTGAGTACGGCCTACGATGATAGACACTAGACATGGGGTCGAATACGCTCGCATGGTCGATGTGGGACGCAATCGACCACTGTGACTGTGCGCGTGCCATGCACTGTACATGGCGCCCGTGGCAACTTTTCTCTGATACTTAGAATGATCCAAAAAAGGCATGTCTATTCTTTTTGCAAAATATGTACGAAAGATTTACCTTATGCAGGAATTTCGCAACGGAGATATTCCCGACTCTCAACAAAATCATCGTTTTCTCGCACCTACCCTACCCTGATAACTGTTACGCAGTACGTAGACTGTCTCATTCAATGGGACGTGCTAACGGAGGCCTCTGTACTGTAGGCCAAATCGATCCGTCGCTACCCGTCACAGTGGGCATGAGCTATGCATATATGAACGTCGGTGACCTATACTTCCGCGACGCAGGGTTGATACGATATTCGTGCCCAAGTGATTCCTCCCTGATTCGTCGCAGCAGGCGAGAGGACAGGCGGCGATGAGTATAGCCGCCGACGCTGCCTGCACGATGCAGCAATACTCGCGTATTGGACGAGAAGGCCGGCAGGGAGTGGTTCTGTGAAAGTCGTCTCGCTGTTTCTATGGCCAATTGAGCTGGATTTGAGAGCAGATAAGGAATATGTTTTGTGCGGGCGAGAACGACTGTGCTTACTTATTTTCACTTCTCATTTCACGTTGATACGCTTTTCTCCGCCCCGCCGCGCGCCGTACAACCGTCAATTGAACCAAATACGTTACTGCTCCCTCGGGCGCGACACGACCTTGCTCAGCATTTCTCTTTCGGACGAACGACGCGGCGCGCGAGCCTCGATATGGTGGAATCCGAGTCAGCGCGGACAGATGTGGGCGAGCACGAGAGCGAAGACCGAGATGTTTGTTCAAGAATGATGGGATGGGCGAGGAAGCAGCAAGCTTGTCTAATGGAGGTTCGCGCAGATCTCCTAGCGGCTCTAGACATGCATCAAGACCTACTGTGCAGAGAAGTCATAGCAGGTCGGGAAAGTAGAGGACGCGCATCCCACATTAAGCCTGGCACCATACGTCTTCTCATCCCCTATCGTTGTCGCGGCGTAAACAATTTGAATTGCGCGAGGTTTAGCCGTGGTGCCGTTAGATCCGCAGATGAAGGCGTGTGGAGAAAAACGTGGCGCGTTCGTTGGCGGACTCGTTGTCGACGACATTCGCGCTTGTCATCGATGACGTTCGTGGTTGTCGTTCAGCGGTGCTCGTGAAGCGAGGCAACGACGAAGGGGCACACGAGCCTCGTGTGGCGGTCTGAGGGCGATGAAGGCGTGCGTAGACTTCAAGCACGATAGGACTGTTGCTCCCAGTGTTATGCGCGTATGTGTAGCGGCGTGGGATGGTGCTGTTCGCGCACTCGTTGCTGAAGGCGATGACGTTACGTGAAGCAGGAGCTCGCGTAAGAGCAAGTACATGGCACAACGACAGGCAGGCGTCGTTGACGCCTAGTCGTGAGCAAGACCGAGAGAATGGCCAGCTCCAGGCGAAGAGCCTTGTTATCTGGTTCTGAGCAGTCGGCCAGCAGACTCGGCCCACTAGAAGTTCGGTGGTGGGTGCAGAGATCATAGTCTAGGCGCGGGACGGCAATGGTAATGGGGACACTGATCTTGGAATCGGTGTCCGGGAGCCAAGAGGCGGGAGATGGAAGTCGTCTGAACGCCCCATCGTTTGAGGGCCATCACTCGCTATGTTTGCATAAATGAGGTAGAGAGGGTGTGAAGGGCGTCGGGTCGCAAGCGTCAGATGCTGGCGTGCATACGGAGGCACGGGATAGATCCTGGGCGGGCGAATGGTGGCACTGCGGCCCTGCGGCGAGCAGCAATGGGAATCGACTGCAGGCTGACAAGGGAATCGGGATGAGCATCAGAGGGCGCGCAATATCGGTAGAACGTGTGCCGCACGCACTTTCAAGCTTCAGGGCTGAGGGATTGCAGCCTCATCGAGCTCGGGCTCTTCCCGCACATCTCTCAGTGTTCCACTTCATGTTGCGGACAGCGGCTGGGACTGCTTGAAGCGCCATCGTTAGGCCAGGCCAATGCTCTCGACTGGAAGTGGGAAAAGATTCTGAGCGACTGCGACTGCGCGAAAAGACGCGGTGAATACTTTCAACCAATCTGCTGCCGAGAATGGGAATTAACCTTTACTTACGACAGTGCTTCTGTGGTTCGAACAGGGGCGATTGTGCCTTCGAGTCCATCTCTAGCTCATGGTTGGCGCGATTGTGTTGTGCGAGGTTGGAGGCTCACGCGCCAGCTCCTCAGGACGAGCACGCCGTTGTCGATCTGCGCGCGCCATTGCCCGATATCCAGGTTCCGCACGGTGACCATCGAACGGACGAAGAATTTCTCCAGATTCACCGTCGCCTCCGCCGCCGCCGCCGCGCCCGTGAGAGAGCTTCCAGTTCGTGATGTGTGCGGGGATGGCGTTGCTCAGCGCGAATGTGTTGACGATAGGCGGCAGGCGGCAGGCGGCAGGCGGCAGGCGGCAGGCGGCAGGCGCACTCGAGTTCCGACCTGGTGCCAGTGAGGAATGCCACCATGGCAATTGAGTATGGAGAGCTACTAGTAGATTTGGATCTGGAGGCTGCACACGGCTCCGGCGAAGCCCATGACCCCTCCCTCCGGACACTACTGATGAATCCTTCAGTTTGGATAGCAGTGGCGAGTGGTATATCCAAGCGTGTCTTCACGAGGTTGGCGGCCTCCCGAACTACCTGATTCGCCACGCTGACGCCGTTTTCATATGTAAGACTGCTGGTCGCGGTTCCAGCAATCGCCGACGCAATGACGCTAAGAATATCGCCCTTCATGCAGTCATCAGCAGGCGAGTCGGATGCAAGGATTACGTCAAGCATACGGCATACCTTGTTAGAAGCAGGCGACGAATAAACCCAGAGGTGACGAAGTTTGGCGCCAATTTCCAATGACACGACATACAGCGATTCGCCTTCTTCTGGATCAAGGGAATCCGGACAGGCCGCCAGTGAGCATTGCGGCGCCGTACTACAAGTACTGGAATCGAATAAGTATAAGCACCCGTGGCCGACGCAATCACACGACTATGGCTCACCTGTTGTCCGAATCCTGTAGCGCATCCGAACGAACGCCAGAGTCTGGAATTTAACGAGTTCTGCTCCATGATTCCAACGCCTGAAGCAGGTCGCCGGCGGGAGCAGTATCTGCTGGAGGTGGGAGAGCAACTGTGCCGTCGGGAGGCGCGACCACTTGTTACGACCGCCCGCTGGGCGGCAGGGCTCCGGCAGCTGTTTACTTGTTGCTACCTGGTTGGCGGCGGCACAAATTCCAGGTGCTGTTCGGAGGAGGGCTCATAGTATTGTGGCGCCGGGGAATGATTCTCGATGTCGGTGGCCTGTGAAAGGCGTTGAGGAGCCGGCGAGTCGCTCAAAGGGCTTTCACAGCCGAGTCTGAGAGACGAGAGCGAAAACGAGTCGGAAAAAGGAGCGAGAAAGAGAGCAAACACGCGAGGAGACCAGAAAAGGGCGAGGGGAAACACGGGACGCGCCGCTGAGTTAACGTCACGGTCGGATTCAGATCCTCCGGACGCTAGTTCCGAGCCGTCGCTACAAAGATGCTTCAATTCGCCGTAGTAAATGAGACGTAACGTGTGAGCTCGAACGCTGCGATGCATATGGTATTTGGTCATTCGTCCAAAGCATTCTACGGCGGACGGCTTAGTATGACAGAGATCGATCCGCAATCTTTCATACGGGTAGTTTGAAATTCAATCAAGAAAACAACATCCCCCCTCCCGCAAAGCCAAATGGATAATATATAATTCCGAACCCAAAGCCTATAGAGTGTTCGCAGTGAGGCCACGACTATAGTAACACTATATCAAGCGCGCAACAGTCACGCTGTTCTGGCCCTCGTCGTAGATGCTATAGACGTTCTTAAGGAACGGAATACCAAATACCCATTCCCCGTTACTCCTAGCCCGCGAATCCTGCACGAGGGACAGGCAGTAGTTGACGCCTTGAATGGGTGCGACGAAAGATCCAACAAGATCGCGCGCCTGGATCTGGAACGTCTTCGATCTGATCGTCACGAGGATAACAGACGCCAGCGTATGTGGGTCGTTGCATGGGATGATACTAAGCGTGGTGCCGTCGGGCTGAGGTTGCACAATGGCTCCTGGTATCGCGTGGTTGAATTGCCCACCGGCGTTCGGAGGCGCCGTTATGGCTTCGGCGCCGGAGTCGAAGATCGCACTGCTGATGGGAATCCGCACGTTGTTCACCGACACCCCAGCGACCCTGATACCGTATAGACCGTCGCCCCTTGTATTGGTCGACACGGCTTGCGAATTGACATCGAACTTGGAGAAGTTGGGCGCGCCAAGGGATAGCTCTCCAGCATTCCTATCGGCAAGACGCGGGAGTTTGAGGCCGAAGAGCAGACCTGGAATCGCCCCCCGAGCGAAGAGAGTTTCCACCACGGTATGCTGGCCCATCCTGGATTTCCGCTGCAGTGTAGGAAAGCAGCCAAGAAGTGAGTACAAAGGCATGGTACGATCACGGGTGTGTGCTTACACTCGTCGCTAATCCAAGAATCCCGTCTGCCCTACTCCCAGCCATGATCCCCTGGACGATGCTTGCCACACCAACAGGCATCGCTGGGACCGATATCCTGCCTACGGTGAGCGTGTCCGCACTGACCCGGCCGGTCACTGCCGATCCATCTTCGTAACGCACAGTGAACTGTGCATTTGATACTTGAAGGGTATGCGAGGAAGCGGGTCCTATCCCGTTATGTCCGCCCTGACATCGTATCTATAAGATGATGAAGCAGCGAGAGGAGCCAAATGAGGACGTACAAGTGTGGTCGAGGTTTCCGAGGGCACCCAGAAGTCCGCGGAACCCGTATCTAAGAGGGCCTTGAAACTTTTTTGCCCGTCTCCGAGCTTTAATAGGGCCACGTAACCCTTGTCCGTCAAATCATGTGCGTTCTGATTGGGCAGCGAAAGAATCGGAATGCGTATCGGCGGCGGCGGCGGCGGCGGCGTGACGCGCGCAGACAGCGTTCCGCTGAGTAACACCGTCAGCTTTTGCATACGTGGAAAGGAGATGTCATACTTCGCTGAAGAAAGCACGAGCGTGCTATTGCTGTCGTTAGTAGTCTCGACATTTCGTTGTCCAAGTGGGATGGCGGAGACGTGGGTCGGATTGACAAGAACGAACAACAACGCGCTCAGCGCGGTCAATGACGCCGTGAGTTGCATGATTCGTCAAAGAAAGAGAGAGGGGTAAAAACGAAAAGGAGAGAGAACGAATAGAGGAAGGGCCAGCCTTGCCAAATTCCAGCATCGACGCTGGGCTTTTATAGCTGTAAACCTGGGCTCCGAGTCTCCGTTCTTGTGTACTTAGCAGTTCGTTCAAGCTTCCCGCGGATGGTGTAATGGTCAGAAGTACGCACACACGATTTAGCGTCATCAGAGCTGACGATGGGATGCGCACTTCGGGGACTTCAGGGTGCCAAGATGCCGAGGTTCGGGGACATGTTCGATCTGTTCTGCTGAAAGAAACGGAAACTAGAAATAGATTAGCGGATTATCTTGGGGGATTTTGGAGGTGCTTTAACCGCGCTAACCTTTAATCTACGTCAGTCGGAGGTTTATTTTTGGCCCCGCCTTTCGTCAAGAGTGTTTGCAGATACAGAAAGGCACTGGAGGGTTGAAAGTTGTAGCGAGTCAGTAACATACCACCTGCATATTCCATTTTAATATGTGCAGCGGTGAGATTGCTTCCTCCACGACCATCTTCTAAAGATCAAGGAGGTAACATCACCAAGATTTCCGTGTACTAGACATCATTGAGCAATCGGGGCAAATTCGAGTTTCAAGGGCGTGCAAACTACAACAATGGAGTAGGGGTTCCAGTGTATGTTTTCTCCTGTTGGTAAGTAGCCGGATCGATAGTGGGGCAAGTGCGAGCTTGCGACGCGATGGGCATGGCGGCCTGGCTGCGAACGTCCGGCTGGACACATTGGATTTTTCTCAGCTTCGGACAGTAAGCTTGTATGAGCGACGACAAGCACACAAAGACCCTGAGCAAGTTGATCAGCAATTTTAGGCCGTCATATCGCCGGATTTTCCGATAGTGTCCGAAGCAGCGAGCTCCAGCTAAGGACTGACCTCACGTGCCAAGCGTCCTGCAGCTTAAAAGCAGCGTACGGTATCCGTGCTCTGGCAAGCCTGGTTGCTTCTCCCATTCATTCAATACAGGTGCCGGACACCTGTTTCCTTCATTCAACTCCATTGCCTTCTCCGTCTTTCAGCCTTTTCATTTGATCTACGACCAAAAGCACAATGCTTACCCGTACCCTCGCCGCTGCATTGACACTACTCGTGACCCAGAGTCTTCCAACGTCCGCTGGACCTATTGGGTGAGTGAATACGAGACAAGGCGACCCACCGGCAACTGACAAATTCCGTAATCTTTCTAGGCATCTTTCCCGCGGCTTTTCCACGTCTTACATCCGGTACATGACCATTGTACCCACTGCGGCATCCGTCATAGTTCGTATCATGCTGATTGATCGTCGTCGTCAGCGACTCCGACGCCGGACTGATCGCGCGATTTGGGCGAGACGGGCGTCCAGCAGGGGTATCTGAAAAACGGTACGTTCGATTGAAAGGACTGATACAGACATCAGCGCTAAAGAGACTCCACAGCGCTGGTCAAAACTTAGCTGTTGCAGCCGCTGCCCCGGTTCCCCAAGCCGCAAAACCAGCTGTTGTGCCCCCAGCAGCAGGACGTCCTCCTGCTGGGCCTGTGCCTCCTAGGCCGTCTTCGTCTCCACCTTTGTCTGTCAGCAAGGCCCTCCAGCCGTCTGCCAGCGCAGCTGTCGTCCCTGTAGGCGGCCTGAGCGCATCCCACTTACCGCCATCCGCCGTCACCGCCGTCGCTACTGGCACGACATTCCCCACGGCGCTCCCCTCGGGCGTCTCTATCAGCGTGCCCTCTGACTTCCCCGGGCTGGGGCCAGAGAGCGGGACGGGCCTGCCGCTGGTAACGACCCTGTTCAGCACGCCAGCGGTGGCGTTTTCGACGATCGCTGGCAGTGGCGCTGATCCCGGGCCGTCAGCATCTGTCATTGCTCAGGCTCCGGTGGTAGGGAAGTCAGCGGCAGTTCCTGCTGGTCAAGTCACGGGCGCCACGGTTACAGCTGAGACCACTAGCGCGCCCGGTGGTCAGCTGGCGGTACCGTCTGCGTCAGCGACCGTTGGGTACGTATTTTTGCTGAAAGACGAGAGACATACCTGCTGACCGATATGCGCAGAGTGGCTCGGAGAGGGAATATGCGCAGGATTTCGCGTGAGAGTGTCCTTGACGGTCTGGATTAGCGATGAGCGAAATCGGGTAGTGCATAGGATAGTTGACAATCGCTACGGAATGCGGTCAGTCCGATCAAATGTGAGAGGAAAATGAACGCACGTCTTGTTTTTGGAGATGATGATGTCTAGTGTGCGAGTGACGCGAGGCTAGCTAGCGGTCATTGCTGGAGGGTCAGTATAATTTTGCTTAGTGAGTGTGGATCGCGAATAATGGGGAGCAAGCGTGCATTCGTCCGTCATCATGGAGCCGATACAGCGGCGCGCGTGGGCCTAGCAGAAACTAGTGTTGCCTAGCTCGGCGCAAAGACTACCATACCTCGCGCCAGTACGGAAACCCACCTAATGGTGGCCAGACTGGTTATTGAAGTGGACCAGGGCTTGCGGGGAGGGCCAAAGGCGGCGTCGATTGGCGGGGGCGGGTCCCAAGGAAAGGGGAGATGTTCCAAGAAAATTTGAGGCGAACTACGATGACTGAATACACCAAGCATGCATGCGCACTTACCACTTGTATGAGTACATCCGGGCACTAGAACTAATCTAACACTACTATAATGCTATAAATTACCGAAAAACAAGGACCAGAGACGGGAAAAGAGGGATAGAGAGGTTGATGGGGAAACATCAAACCACAACAACCACGACAGCCACAAGAAAGCCAGACTATGAATGCACTCGATCGTCCACAGCCAGATGTGATCAGTCGTCCGCGGGTGACGACGCGCGCTTGAGCAGGTCTTGCCAGTCGAGCGCGAGTTTTGTGAGCGTTTTGCTGCGGGCTGTGTACCGTTCGTCGTAGTCAGTCGATCGACCAGGGACAGGGACAGGTAAAGGTGAAGGAAAAGAAGGAGAAACAGGTAGCCGCATGCGGTAGAAGGGCAAGGGAAAACATAAGCGGACGGCAGAAAGGAAGGGAGATCAACGCGGGTGGTGTAGAGGAACGAGGGAATATAAGAGAGAGAGAAAAAGCACGCACCGAATATCGCAAGGACGTCCTTCAGCAGATCGCGCTTGCATAAGCCCAGCAGCATCGGGTTCCAGCCATCATCCTTCGACATCCCCGGTCGCCTACACACACGCATCAGTACCACACCCACACCCCGCGCCCAACCAAAGAAACAAGGCACGCACCAATACACCGGGCCAAACAGCTCCTTCACCAGCTCCTCCGCCTTGCCTCTAAATCCCTCGTCCGCAATCTTCTTCGCATAGACGAGCAACACCTGCTTAAACTCCGGCGCACTA
>SEOQ01000265.1:0-32097 GCA_004679275.1 Dentipellis fragilis
GACCATCCCCCCGACGCTCAAGAGTCTGGACCTCAGCGTGACGTACGCGAGTGCGAGCGACTGCGACGCGAATGTCGGAGAGGTGCTGGAACTGGTCTCCAAATCCGCGTACAGCCGAGTGAACGCCGCAGCGGCCACCGTGAACAGCGCATCCCTCAGCATGTGGGACGACGAAGAGATCGTCATGTCCCTCGGCGAGGGTCCGGCGAACACGCACGACACTCGGGTGACCGTGTACCACGACGACATGGCGTTGAACCCGCCTCTGCGCGTCCTGTTCCTGTTCCTCAGGAGCGTATCCTGGGTCATCCCCCGGCTCTCGCACCTCGCGCTGGCCGACCACCCCACTAGGCACTCCCTGAACATCGAGCACCTCTCCAACGTCCTCCACATATTCCCGCACATCCGCTCGCTGTCGCTCTGTCTGTGCACCATCCCGGTCTTCAGCGCGTTCTACATGCTCCCCTCGAAGCAGACGGGGCGCTGCCCCCTGCCGCGCCTCGAGGGCCTGACGATCCTGGACTATGGCTGCAAGGGACAATATTGTCACATCCCGCGCGAGCACCTCAATGAAAGGATACGTGTCATGGCGGAATATTGGCGCTCCTTTGGCCAGGATGTCCGGTTCGACGCCCGGAATGTGCATGTGGTTAATATGTCTGGGCGTCGCTTGCCACGGTGCACGTAAGTATTCGGGATTGTATTGAGTATATCGTGGTGTATAATGTCTTGGGCTTGTTGTATATCAGAACAAGTTGATCTCACGTCCGCCATTGCGCATAAATGATTATTGCCCGTCCACTAGGACGAGAATAAAAGGGCTTGATTCTGTAAAGCACGATCTGCGTATCCGATCTACAATCAGGCTATTTTATTTCAGCAGCCGTAGCCTTTGAAATCGGTTCTGTCGAGTTCAAAGAAACACCACATCCTTATGCTCGGCGCTCGCATTCTACAAGCTACAAGAAAAGCCACTCAAAGCGCGAGGCCCATGCTGCACTGGCATCCTGCATATGTCAGTGAGGACAGCGAGCACTGAATGGAGCAAAGTACATACCGAATTGAGGTCAAATCTGTTTCATTTCGACCCCGCATATGATTGTAAATGCCAAAAGTCCTCGTTTGGTCCGAAAAAATTGCTCAAATTGTCGTTACAGAGCTTATGCAGATGCCATGACCTCATTTGGAGAATCGGGAATTCCCGATACGCCAGGCATCCATCCGACTTGGAAGGCCTAGGATTTCTAAACAAAAATAGGCATGCCTGCTTATCGTGCTGAGAATTATTGTGCTGTATTCCTCAGGGCCTGGTTCTTTTGCACGAGGGCCCGAGAGATGTGTAGCTTTTCCTTCCTGAGTGCGAAGCATGCAGTCATCGGATCTGACAAGATCGGTTCCGAGACCTAGGGTAGAATCTCCGAGACCGGCTCGATAAACAGTGGATTTGCATGAAAATATTCGCATTATACACTGTAAGTTCAAAGAGTACAGAACATAAGAGGACTGTGAAGGAAGTGTTCAATCTCCTGACAAAAACATGCTGCTGGGGCTGCAGAAATGTAAAGATGACGCGGTGCGCCAAGCGTCACCACTTGCCCGGTGCCGCAGGGCAGCGTCGCCCTAATCACCTGCGACGCCTCAGTGTGTCTCTTCATTCATACACTCTCCTCTGCACCACCACCACCCTCACTGCCGCTACCAATCCACTGCTCGCACCGAGCACGAGCACGACTTCAACAGCGACGAGGCTGTGTATCAGGAATCAAGTCAGACTAAGCGCGCCTGCCTTGCCTTACCTCGCCGCAGCTCGCGCTTACCTTCTGCATCCCACCTGCATCCCACTTCCATCGACCCATCGGCACGATCGACGCCCACTGGACTCTCTTCTCACCACACACCGTAATCAGCAGCCCTGGAGACCATGACGGGTCTGTTCAGCTCGGCCAATGCGTACCTCCGCGGGCGCCCGCGCGGCGCTTCGTCCGTGGAGGACAAAGTGCCAGAAGACACCGACCCGGACGATACGTCCATCCTGTGCGTCTCACCACCTTTCGTTCTCCTCTGCTGCAGACTCACGAACAGACAGCGATGAGAACGAGGGCTCGATTATCACGTCGCTCATCTCGCAGCTCAGGTGCGTGCCGTGCTCGTCCCGTCCCCCGTGTGGTGGGGAGCTGACTTACTATGTGCAGGGTGGGCATGGACCTGTCCAAGGTGACGTTCCCGACGTTCGTGCTGGAGCCGCGGAGCATGCTGGAGCGCATCACGGACTTCATGGCGCATCCGGACCTCATATTCGGGTGCGTCTGCGTCTTCCTACCGTGCGTGTATGTGCGCTGACCTGACCCGTGATCCTGTGCCAGCGCCGAGGAGTGCGATGACCCAGAGGAGCGCTTCCTGCGCGTATTGCAGTACTACCTCGCCGGGTGGCACATCAAGCCGAAGGGCGTCAAGAAACCGTGCGTGCGGCCATTATTTCTTGTCACTGGTGCTGACCGCGACATGCCAGATACAATCCAGTGCTGGGCGAGTTCTTCCGGTGCAGGTATGACTATGCGAACGGCACGCAGGGATTCTACATCGCCGAGCAGGTCTCGCACCACCCGCCCGTATCCGCGTTCTACTATGTCTCGCCGGCGAACCAGGTGCAGATCGTGGGCGAGCTGCGGCCCAAGTCCAAGTTCCTCGGGAACAGCGTGTCGACGACGATGGAGGGCTCGAACCGCGTCGTGCTCATGGGCCGGCCCGAGGACGGCGGTGCGTCGTGTTTCCACAACTATTTTCCGATATGTTTTCCCTGCGCCGTGCACTGAGCAAGTCTTTGGTCCCGTAGAGTACGTGATCACGATGCCGAACATGTACGCACGCGGAATTCTGTTCGGCAAGATGGTCCTCGAGCTCGGCGACACGTGCACTGCCCGAAATGAGAAACATGGGCTCGTTGCAGATGTCGAGTTCAAGACAAAGGTGCGTTATATTTCCGTTTATGGCATCTTACCTTCTTCTTCGAGCTGCCTTCCCGCCGCTTCTGGCTCCCGACTCTCTGCTTTTGGCTGCCCGCCTTCCGCTTCTGGAACCCGACGCTGATGCGCCACGTTGCACGTGCAGGGCTTCTTCTCGGGGACATACAATGCTATTGCAGGTCGCGTGCGCAAGGATAACGCCGACCTCGGTGAGATTAGTGGCAAGTGGAGTCACGTGATGGAGTATAAGGATGTGAAGGTGCGTTTTTTTGCCTGTGCGCGAGAGTTGGTTTGAATATCTGACATTTTCGGACGCCAGAAGACTGGGAAGTCCCGCCCGCTGTTCGATGTGCAGAAGGACGGTGCGAAGGTGGTACCGAAGTACGTTAGGCCGGAGGAGGAGCAGGAGGAGTACGAGTCGCGGCGGTATGTCATATTCCTGCCAGCCTTCTTATAGCTGACTGACTTGTCCTGATGCTTGGTTTCAGACTCTGGCGAGATCTCACCATTGCTATCTCCCACAAAGACATGGAGGCGGCCACGGTCGCAAAGTCCGCCGTCGAGGACCAGCAACGCGAGCTCCGCCGGCAGCGGGATTGGTCGGGCAAGAAGCACCAGACGCGCTTCTTCGAGGAGCGGAATGGGCGGTGGGAGCCGAAGCTTACGTGCGTTCTTTGTTGCCTCCTCGTGTACATCGTTTTCATGATGCTGACGCTGATGGTGGCGGTTGCAACAGGCTCCCTCAAGACCCGTCAGAGGCAACGGAGGCCATGCAGAAGTGGATATGGGGCACGGCGTCTTCCGCAGCGACATGATCGCCATTGTCCCACTTCCCATTCGTGCCCGCATTCGTATCTCCTTCGCAACATAGCCCGCTAATATCTCTACCTGTACCTCCCATCAACCCGCCTGCGCAACTGATCTCCTCCTGCACCTTCTCTCCGTATCCCGCACCGCCCTCGACCGCCCCATACCGCGCACGAACAGACCCATCAGCATACGATTTCACGAGCCGGATGCGTCTATCCGTCCGCTCTCACTCTCGCTCACGTTAACGCTTACACACATACACATACATATACACATACATAGAGCTGTGTGTACCAGTACCCTGCCGTCGCCGTTGCCATTGTCGTTGTCGTTGCTGTTGTTATTGTATTTCGGCCTCTTGTCTGTGAGTCATCCCATCCGTTTATGCAGTACCCTGCGTCCTGCGTCCTGCGTCCCGCGCCTGGGTACTCGTTCTGCTTCTGCTCATCATGACCTCATCTCCCACTTCTGACTTCACATCTTCCGTTTGCTTTTTCTTACCGATGGCGCCGCCTCCACTCTGCTCCCGATGATCATGATTTAGAGCTTGTGGGGTGTGGGGGGTGCCGGTGAGGTCAGATAGCTATAGTTCGTTGAATGCTGGTACAGTACTTATCGTGATTATTCGAATAATGAGTGCTTCGCGCGCCCACTACATATATGTTTTGTCCGTTCCCATGAGTACGACAAAGTCAAGTCTTGCAGCGTGAAGCCCACGCAGTTCCTCGACCTCAAAGCGCTTGAACGTAATTTACAGATTCAAAACTCACCATTAATGCCGACCAGCATTTGCATTTCCCTGAGGCACAACAACTTGCCAGGCGGACCACAAGGGTATGTATGAAGCTATGTAGATTCAGCAGTAATGTATGTATGCATGTATGTATGTATGTACAGCAGTCGATCCGGCACTCCCGAACCGACACTTCGTGTCAATGGAGCAATGAGCGGGGCAAGACGCGCGGTATGTAGGCATACGGTATACGGTATACGTGGCGACTCCGAAGGTATTTAAAGTATTGGATGGATCCGAGAGGGCAGACTGTCAGAGTGGGTAAGTAACCAAGACGGGGGCCGAGGGCCGAGCTGCGAGCAGACAAAGTGGTAAAAGAACAAATGCGGGGTAAACGGGGCCAGTAGGCGAATGGGTGAGTGGGCAGTGGGATAACGTGGATAAGTACGATGGGATGAGATAGATAAAGAGAGATGAAAAGCACGAAGCACGGAGCACGGAACACGCAACGAGAAGCAAGAAATCGAACCAACCAGGCCAACCAGACGACAATATGCATACTCAAACAAATAACCTGACCTTCCAGCCCCAAAACTCATGCAAGGGCATCTATGACCACCAGCCATCCGCACCCTGCGTCGGGGTAACAGACACAGCACTCGGTGTAACGGAAATAACACTCGGCGTAGGCGATGCGACGCGGCCGCGGTAGTACCCGCCAGGACGAATCTTCGGCGTCCCATTGCCCAGTGCAGGATAGCGCTTCGGCGCGTGCATCGAATCCCACACGCTTGTCTGCGGCGGCGTATTCGAGCGACGGCCATTCTGCACCGGCGTCGCCGCGCGGCTCGGGTACACCGCGCTTGCACGCGAGTCGGGGCGCGGCGGCGAGCTCGACGCGGCCGCCTTCTTCGCCTGGTCCGACTCGGCCTGCAGACGCGCGACCTTCGCCTCGAGCCCAGCGACTTGGTCGCGCAGCTTGCCTTCGCGGTCCTTCAGACGCAGAAAGAGAGCCGATCAGTAAAAATGTAGGAAACGCAGGGGAGTCATAGCGTACCTTGGCAAGCCGCTCGTCGGCCTCTTTCTCCTCGAGTTGCAGCTTCGCGAGCGAGTAATCCGTCTCGAGCTGTGCGACCTTCTCGTCCGCATGATCGTAGCTCGTGCGCATGCCTTCGAGCTCTGTTTCGTACTCCTTCGCGCGCTTCTCCCATTCCGCCGCGCGCTGTTGTGCGTGCGTGAGGTTATTGCGTGCCGCGGCGGCCGCACGGTCGCTGCTTGTCGCCTTGTTCTCCTGGTCCTTGAACCGGCGCTGCAGCGCAGCGTACTCGCCCTCGAGGATTTTGCTCTTGTCGCGGATACGCCGCAGTTCCTTCAACTCGGGTTCGTTGTTCTGCGTCATCATCGCCGTGAGCATGTCAAGCTGCTCCGTTGTACGGCGCAGGTCGTCCCAGTGGCCCTGCTGCGATAGCAGGTTATCGTGGTCCCTCTGGAGCGCTGTCAACGCTTCGACAGCAGCATCCTTGTCGCGCATGGCAAAGCCTGCTTGCATCTCGAGGGTGTGGACCTATGTATTTACAACGATGAGCACGACCCACAGCTACGCGACAACGCAATCTTACCTGGGCCCTGAGCGTCTGCTTCTCCGCACCGAGCTCCTTGTTCGTCTTCTCCAGCTCGGCAATGCGGTCCTGCTGTGTCTGCGCAGCGACGTCCGACGTCTTCAAGCGCGCAAGTGCCTGCGACAGCGCCTCCTCGAGCTCCGCGTTCCTCGCCTCCGACGTTGCCGCCTCCGTCGCGCGCGTAATCATATTGCTCTGCAGCTCATCCACCTGCGCACGCAGCCGGTCGCGCTCCATCTCCGCCGCATTCGCGCGCTCTGCGACGACATCTTTCTCAACACGCACGGATCCATGCGCCGCGCGCGCCTTCGCGAGCTGCACCTGCAGGTCCGCATTTGCGGTCATCACCCTGCGCACCTCCTCGATGTCCTGCTTCGACGCGGCCCGCGATAGCAGATCGGCGTGCGCGGACTGGACTGCCTTGGTCGTCGCGGCCATGCCCTCGGGCAGAACGGTGAGTCGCGTGAGCAGCTCCTGGTGGAACCCGAGGATCTCCTGCGTGCGCGACTCGAGTGCCTTCTGCCCGTGCACAATGCCGTCGACGGCGGCCTGTACATGGCGCAGGTGTTCGAGGGTTGCGGGGTCGTGGGCTGCGGTACTGGCGGGGCGTGACCGCAGGTCTTCCTGGATCGTGTTGAGTGCTTCGGTCGCGGTGGTGAGGCGGTTTGGGAGGTCCGACAATAGGCCCACGACGTCGCGGCGGATGCTAGAGATGTCGCGCGTGTGCATCGACAGCGACTCCTGGCTCTGCTGCAGTGCGTTGACGGCCGCCACGACTTCGCGCATGGGGTCCATGAGTTGACCCATACCTTCGTTGAGCTTTCCAGACAGATTATCGAAAGCACGGTCGCGCACAGCAAGTCGCGAGTCAAGACGCTCAACGACGAGATCAGACACCTGCTCCTTGATTTCGTGCGCATCAATTGGCGCGATGATCTTGCGGACCTCGTTTGACACCTGCGCCGCGATGGCGCTCGAGTCGATGTTCTGTGTCGGCGGGTAGATCTTGGGGAGAATCGGTACGAGGCGGTCGACGATGAGGCCAGCAGTCTCGCGCTTGTCTGACGCAAGGTCAATGAGCTGCGAGATGTGCGGCTTGACGGCCTGCGTGAGCTGGCCGGTGAGCCCATTGTAGTCGATAGGCTCCGGGCGCATAGCGTTGAGGTGTGGCAAGAGATTGTTCATCAGTTCGCGCAACAGACCCTCGCGGTCGAACTGCGGCGCCATGTGCGGCGTGCGGGCACGATCGACGCTGAGCCCATCCATGCGAGATGCAATCTGCGAAACGGCACTGACAACCGAGTTCACCGTCCTGGTATGGTAGTCCTCCATGATCGACTGCACATTGAAAGCATTCGCCGCGGGGAGCTCGCGGCTCTGCGCCTCGAGACGACGCAGNATCTCCGTGAGTTCTTGTTGCATGAGCGCGCGTGCCTCTGCATGACCCTGCTCGATGACGTCCCTGAGGACCTGGAAGTCGAGCTCGCCACGGGCATCCATCTGACTGTCCTCGAGACCACGAGCGGCCGATTCCTGCAACTGCGCACGGAAGAGCGTCACGACCTCGTTGATCATTGCTTCCGTAGATGGGCTCAGCGCATGCCCCTCCGACGTCTGCCGCTGCTCCCTCAACTCCATCGCAATCGCCTCGATCTTCTCATCCAACAGCGCTTCCAGACGATCCTCGTATTGCTGCATCTCCAATCTGCGTGAGATATTCGTAGGCCCGATCGAGTCGCCAGAGATAGACGACGAGCCACTGTGAAGCGCAGGCAGCGACGACCGGCGGCGGACCTTGACCATCGGGCTGAACACGTCCTTCTTGAGGCGTGGCTGTTCCCAGCGTCCAGGATCCGTAACCATACGCGAACGTGCATTCGCACTGGCCGCAGCAGCAGAACGCGAGATGGCGGGCATATTGAGGTCATCGAGCGAAGGACGCGAGACGTGATCGAAGATCTCGCGCGAACTGAGGCGCGAGCGAACCGTGCGACGAGTGCGCTCGTCCTCTCCATTTGCGAGCGCTTTGAACAGCCCAGCGGGGACCGTGTTGGTGGAGACAGGGTGCTTGAAGTCGAGGGGAATTGGCGCGCGGCGGGCCTTCATCGTCGGCGGGACGGGTAGTTCGCGGTCGCTACCCCGCAGCTCCTCGCCGTCATCATCCTCGTCGTCGGGCGACTCCGTCTCGTGCGCGTACGGCTGTGGCTCGGGCATCCCGACATCCTCACCCGCGCCAAACGGCAGCGAGTTGCCCGAGAACGTGGACAACGTAAACGGCCGCGCGGTGGCATTGAGGCCGTTCACACGGCGTGCAGATTGTGCGGGCGACGGCGGGGCCGAGCGGCGCACGCTGGGTGAGTCGGGCGGGAACTTGAACGATGTCATGGCTTCGCGGTTCACCTCCGAGTCGTCGCTCTCGTCCGAATCCACCGAAGCACGACGCTGGCGCTTCTCGCGGCCCTGTGACGCGCGCACGGGGTATTGGGCTTGTGGGAGGGTCGGGTAGCGGGCGCGCACTTGGCAGCTGGGGAACAGACTGCTGAGGGATCGACACGGGTGCGGGCATCGCCGCGGCAGTGGACATGGGCATGCGGAACGTGAACTGGCCAGGCTTGAACTCGGCCGCAGCAGCATTGAGCGGCTTCCCGAACGACGGAGCACGCGCATGCACCGGCTTCGAGACCGTTGTCACCACAGCAGGCTGCGGCGCTGGCATCGGGGGTGCCTGCGAGGGACCGAACGTGCCGGCAGCCCACGAGCCTGACATGCGGCTCGTGCCAAACACAAAGGGCTTCGCGTGCGGGTTGAGAGATTCGCGCTTTGCGGAAGGCGGTGTGGGCGCTGCGGGCATGGCCATAGGCATGGGCATCTGCGGGATGGGCTGGGGCATGGCCATTTGGAGTGGGGCACCAGGATAGTGGAAGTTTTCGGATTCATGACGGGAGTGTGCGAGGGCGGGGTCGTGCACAGAGTACTGAGCTGATTCGGGCTGTGAGGCGGGAACGAGCGGTAGAGGGCGATTAGCAGTCGTACCGCTAGAGCTCGTCATTGGTCGGTACATGTCTTCGTGGTGCACGTTGCGAGGTTGGCCTTCGTCACTGGGATTTGAGAGTAAGTCGTCGTCGCCTTGCTCGGCGTTGCTTTGCGCAGGGTTTTGGCCAAAGACGTAGGCTGGTGTGGTATGTGGCGGGTGCGGGAAGTTGGGGAGGCGGCGCGGCGTCTGGATCTCCTGCTGCTTTTTGCGTAGGATGCGGCGCTGGAGACGTTCGTGACGAGCGCGTTCTTCGTCGGACGGGTTGGACCACTCGCCGATGCTCTCCTGATAAGGGCGGGACAGAGGAGCGCAAAGTCAAAAGATGAATGGGGAAGGAAGAAAGGGAAGAAGAAAGAAAGACGACGCATCAGTGAGCCCGATGTGCACGACTCTGAGCAGGATAATTACGTACCTCGTCCTCGGTAGTCTCAGCCCCAGTGCGCAGGTCCTCCGAGCCTGTCCACTCACCCACCGCCTCCCTATCTAGCTCATCAGCCACGGTATCACCACGTGTCTCGTGTCTGCCATGCAGACCGCCACGGTACGGTTCTTGCACTTGTCCGCCGACCGACATGAGCGAGAGCGCCGCCGAAAGCTTCGACACATGGCGCGAGTGCATCCTGCTCTGCGCCGCAGTCGTAACGCTGCCCTGCTCTTCCTCCTCCTCTTCCAGACCCGTGGTGTCGCCGTCACCCTCGACGTCCATCTCGATATCCATATCCATCGTCTCATCGGCAGCCACGTGTGCGACGTGCGAGGCTTCCGCAAGGCCCATGTCATCCTCGCCTTCCGCTTCGGGCGGCTCTTCTTCCTCGGGAATATCCAAGCCAAAGCCGCGTACAAAGTCCGGTCGGCTGTCTGCGCGAATCGGAAGTGGTGGCGGCGCCAGCGAGGAGTCGGTTGGCGCGCCGGGATCCGACATTGCCGTGATGTCCTGAGGTTGGGAGGAACGATGCTGGATTGTATCCGAGCCGAGAACAGCACCAGGACCGAAGGGGTTGAATGCCGCAGAGGGACTGAAGGAAGCAGGCTGAAAGGAAGGCGCTTGCGCAGCTGCGAGTGACAAACTGTGACCATGCTTATTCTGGAAGCGTGGAGGTATAAGCGGATTCGGCGACGTGCTGAATGGCGGACGGGGCGAGGTCGATGCAGACTGAGTCTGCGTGACGTTTTGCGATTGCTGCAGTTTGTTGAGCTTGAAGAACAACAGTGCCGGATCGGCAGGCGAAGATATCTGGAACTGGTCGATCAGCATGGAAAGATCGAGTGATCAAGGGGGGAGATGGAGATACGTACCGATGCAGCACGGGCATGAGGAGCATGTATATGCGGCACAGTGCTATAACTGCCTGCACCC
The DNA here is from genome assembly GCA_004679275.1 of Dentipellis fragilis. Taxonomy (NCBI): domain Eukaryota; kingdom Fungi; phylum Basidiomycota; class Agaricomycetes; order Russulales; family Hericiaceae; genus Dentipellis; species Dentipellis fragilis. Next base: position 10,517 of record SEOQ01000265.1, read on the forward strand.
TTCTCCACACCCAGCTTCTCCAGCTTCTCCTCTATCGCGCTCTGCTTGATAGCATCCCAAGCCACCTACACCCAACATTCACCGATAACAGATCAGAATGACAGCGCGTACCACCTCGCAACGAAGCGCACCTTTCCAGGAAGAAACACATCGACCGTATCGGGAATCTCGCGTCTCCAAAAATCTGGGGGGTATATCTCGCCCGTCATCGCCTCCAACGGCTTCACCTCGTCATGCACCGGGACCTCCTCAGGCCTCAACGGTGTGCGCGCCCAACTNGCCCTCGTCGCGGGCTCACCCTCCTTCCCCGGCACAGTCTCCTTCGGGAAGTTCACCGCACCCTTCTTCGTTTTAGGAGGTGCAGGGGTTACTACCTTAGTGGGCGATGGCGGACGGTAGTTCTTCCCTGCACCTCCGAGCGCCGCTTTCGGGGGGCCGCCGATGCTTATGCTCGGCTGGCGCCGCTTGGGCACGAACGGCTGTGGGAACGACGGGCCGCCACCACCGCCCAACATCATGCCTGGCGGAAAGGCCTGTCCAAGTGGTGTCATGGGCACGCCCATGGGCGGATGAATGCCGGCTGCTGCGAGTGCTAAGCTGGCCTGTGCGCGGTGACCCATAGGACGGCCTGGTGCGCCCGGTGGTGGTGGGAAGAAGCCGGGCTGCATAGGCGTTTGGAGCGGTTGGGGAACACCCATAGGCATGAAAGGTGGTGGCGCATGGAAGCCTTGCTGAATTGCTGTTGGAAGGCCAGGCGAAAAGAGCGGCTGTACAGGCTGCTGGGAGTGGAACGATGGCAGCTGAAGCCGCGAAAGCTGCGGCCTGTGTTGTGGATGCGCTGCCATTGGTGTACGTGCTTCTAAGGAGGCAGCTTGACTAGGATATTATAGGTAAATCGAACGCGCTGGAGCGAGCTGGCAATGTGATGCCAGCGGTAGTTCGAGTTGGCGGCTGATGCGAACCGAGAGCGAACCTAGAGGTATACGCTGGGTATATGGTCGAGCAACGCAGAGCGCAGATGTCCTCTGTGCCAATGGCAGCTAGGAGAGAAGAGAAGGAGGGAGGAAAGGGGGAGGAGGGGGAGGAGGATGAAGAGGCTGGTCAGGTCCGCCGGAAACCTGCCCATCAATTCACACTAAAACTCAAGCCACGTGGCTACTATTTATGCCTTCAATTACTGCCGCTCGGCTTTGTCCTCTTTCCATCCTTATTGTCTTTCCATTGGCTATCTACGAGGACAATACGGGGCTCTCTGAAGTCGGGCTACACCTGAAAAATGACCAAATTACCAAAGACAACACAATTTATTCTGCTCCAGTGACTGCGAGCCTCTTGAACCGCCTCCGGGCGTCACGGGCTCAAATTAACCCTCTTGCTTTCTCATTGAAGCGTCTGCTTTGTTCTCGCGAAGTGCATGTGCGTATGTACGATATGCAACAGTCCTCAACCCCCAGCACATTTTGCCAATTAACTGCACCCCACGTATGCGTTTCTTACCGAAGCGACTGAATTCCATCACCCGACGCCGGGTCAAATGGAGCTTGCTGACATATAAATTTTTGACATGGTCTCTTGGTTTCAAATGGCCCTTTTCTCATGCGCAATCGAGACGGCCGTACAACTGTGACGGCGGCCGACAGGTCCTTCGGCGGAAACACCGCCTCCGACCTCAGCTGGCAATATGACAGCAAAGCACGAAGGTTGAAGATCGACTGCTCCCGAGGTGGGTCGCCTCTTCCGACGTCTTCGTCTTCTGGACATGCTGACGCTCTCCATTGGATACACAACTTAGATACGCTGATACCCAGCTCCAGCGTTTTCAGCATTGCTGGCACGGCCTGCCTCCTTTGCAAAGCCAACGCAGCACGCGTCATTTCTGCGATCACATGAACGCGGCCTCTCGTCACGTTCAATAATACTGATTTATTTCCCTTAGAAGCCTCTCAAGATGTCATGAGCATGGGTTGCAGGCGACCGCGACTACAGTACAATGTGAAGTATAACAGGGAAGGCTACTGCTTACAGCTTCTACTGAGGCACGATCGGTTGCGGCAGTGGCCACGATTGGACCTGCGCTCCAATTGTCATCTGGAGAAGCAAGCCTTGCGACGTCCCGTTTCCCTATCACCACCACATCATCAGCTCCCCCCCCATTTTATGCAAGAAAGAAAGCGAATACTCACAATAAGCCAGTACGGGAACCCGGGATCGAACGGCAGCACGCTCTCGATGTACGCAAGCTGATCCTTGGAGAGCGCGATGCTGAGTGCCTCAATGTTAGCGTGAAGATGCTCGACCTTGCGTCCTCCAATAATCGGGAACACATGCGTTGTCTTTTGCATCACATACGCAATTGCAACTATCCAACCATCGTTAGCCATTCACCAGTATTCGGAAGAAACTAGTCGTACCGGCCTGGATGCTCTTCGCGCCGACCTCGCCAGCAACCTTCTCGAGGGCCTGGCACATCTTCTTCTCCTCCGGCGTGCGCTCCCACTCGGGACCCAACATCTTACGGCCCTGTTCGCCTGTCTTGCGCCTTTCCTCTTCCTCCGCATCTGTGCGGATCTTACCGCTGGCGAGCACATCCCACGGAGCCAGAGCCAGCCCTGCGCAGAGTCACAAGGTAAGTACATGGGAAACTAGGTCAGAAGGCTGCACTCACCTTCGGCACGCGCCATGGGAACGATCTCGCGCTCGAAAGAGCGAGAGAGGACGTTCCACTGGCCTTGATAGATACAGAAGGGCGTCTTGCCATGGTCACGCGCATACTGGTTCGCTTTACTCACGATCCAAGCCGGCGTATCCTACGCGTCATCGTCTGAGTTCCGCTTCCCTTCTAAGCATTTATTACGCTCACCGAGATCCCCTATAGTCGGTGCATTTCAGTGTCCATTCCATGCGCTAGCAATACTCAGGATCATGAGACTCACAAGATAGAGCACCTTGCCAGATGCGACCAGATTGTGGAGACTGTTCATGATCTCCTCGACGCCGGTGTCCCAGTCCCACCAGTGCACGTACAAGATATCGATATAATCCGTACGCAACTTCTTCAGCGACGCCCTCACGGAGAGGGTCATGTTCTTGGTGTTGTTCCCAGCGAAGTTGACGCGCTGCTTGAGCCCAGGCTCATTCACATTGAAGAAATGCGTGTACTGCACAAATCGTGGGTAAGAAACAGCAAGGAAGAGGAATAGTAAAGAAGAGGAGCACCTTTGTGGCAAGGACGATCTGGTCCCGATTGCCGCGCGACTCCATCCACTCGCCTAGGAACTTCTCCGAGGCCTCGTCCTGGCTAAAGTACATTACACCTCTTTAGCAAAGCTGCTTCTTCAGTGCACGCCGGTGGTTAAACTCACTAGTTCACAGACGTATCGATGAAGTTCCCACCCGCCGCATGGTATGCGTCAAGTAGCTTGAAGCTCTGCTCCTTGTTCATCGATCCCATGAATGCATTCCACTTGTCGCCAATGGACATCGCGCCCAGCTGCAGCGGCGAGACGCGCACGCCCGCTAGGGGTGAAAGGGGGCGGTATAACCCAAGCGGGGTCGGGAGTGTGGGGACTGCAGGGAAGGCTGACATCGTGTTGTCTTGTGGTGGAATGAAGCAGTAATATGAGGGGGTGCTCGCGAGGGATAGCAGGAGCGGATGGTTAGTGGGAGTGCGAACACACGGCTCTTATATATACATCAGCTGCAGTCTCGGCAGGGGAATGCATTATAAAGACTGGGAGTGTACGCGCATACGTCAGTCCGCCTTGCCGCCGTGGAGAAGACGGCACGATGAGAATTCGATACCTCTCGGGATAAACACTCGGCTCCCCGCCAGATCTTCGAGGTCAGCGACACATTGGGTATGTGACCCCACGTCGACACGCAACCTATGTAAGCATAGCTGAAATGTTAACGTACTGCTATATGATCTGCACGAGCATACGATTCCATGCGCCAGGATAACCAGTGAACAAGATGATTAATCCCAGTCAATTCGCTGCTTGGCGGCGCTCGGACCCACCTGCCCACCGACGATGTCGACGCGGAAAGATCATGGCTAGAGACGCGTCCGTTCGGCACACCTTGACAAGTCGTAGTGTACAGAAGTGTTTGAAAATGGGCGAAGTCTCCGTACGCGTCATAGCAGAAGTGATCTTGCGGCAGAATAAGTACTGAGTACTGAGTACTGAGTGCCGACTCGGACTCAAAGTGCATGCGAGCCAAATGCGAGCTGATCTTATCTCCGAAGGCTAACGCCGACTCGGCCTTGCCCGAAGAGCAGCAGCAATTAGACTCGTCACAAAAGGTGGGAGAAGGAATGGCGATAAGCAATTTGCAGAACATGCAGTCCTCATCTCCAAAGACTCGAAAATTCCGCCAGGTCAAAGGTATAAAATTATTCGTAGCAATCGTAAAGCCAGCGCGCGCCAGCGGGTTAAAAGTCATAACTTACAGACAGCATAATGGCCGGAAAACTACAAACGAGAAAAGAAGAAACAGCTCAGTGCCTCTCTAATCCTTGTACAGCGACGCGTTGTCGTCGTCGTCGGACAGCTCAATGTAAGCTGATGCCTTCTTGGTTGCCCCACGTCGAGGTGCCGCTCGCGGGGCAGGCGGCGGCTCCGAGTCGCTGCCCAGCATCTCATCGTCACTGGACGCAATAACCTTCTTTTTTGCAGCAGGCTTCGCTCTGCTCGCCGGAGCCTTCGCGGTGCCCGACGCCTTGCGAGCCGTCGTGCCAGCTTTCGCCCCACTCGGCGCCTTGGCGAAGAAGTCGGTCACTTCAGCTTGGGACCCAGATGCGGCTTTCTTCTTTTTAGGGAGTGGCTTGACAATCGCATCGCTGTCATCGCCATCGTCATCGTCGTCTGGTCTATGGTTTGCAGTTATCTGGAATCAGCTATTGGCCGAAGAAACAGTGAAGGATCGGATACGCACGTCTTCCGCTTCGCCGGTGCCTCCTTCGCTTTGCCCTTGCCTTTAGCGACCACAGCGGCGACGTCGTCAGAATCAGAGTCAAGACTGATCGCGGCTGCAGGTTTCTTCTTGGCCGCCGCCTTCGCGGGGGGCCGCTCGTCAACCATCTCGATGTCCGACCCGCTTTCGACCTTTGAAGCTGCTTTCTTCGCTGGGGCCCTCTTCTTCGGCGGTGGAGGCGCTGGCGGATCGTCAAAGAAGTCTTCCTCGTCATCGTTCTTCACTGGCTTCTTGACCGGTGCGCGTTTCTTTGGCGGAGGCGAGGGGTCATCGATATCGTCATCTTCGTCCTTGTCATCATCATCTTTAGTGGCCTTCGACACAGGTTTTGCGCGCGATCGTGGGGTAGCGGCAGGCTTCTTAGCCTTGTTGGCCGCAGACTTCGTTGGCATAAAGTCCTCGTCCGAGTCGTCGCCTCGTCTTCCCGGGCCGGGCAGCGACTTGCGTGTCTGGAGTGTCTTCTGCTTGCGCTTGACGCGCTTACCATTCGCATCGACGACACCCTTGTCCTCCCATTGAGTGCAGTGTCTCTGGAGAAAGAGGAGATCAAGATCAAGCAAAAGAGTGAAAGACATATGCAGTCATACCTCCCACTCTGCGAGGAAATTGTCGAGGTCAGTGTTCCAGATGCGGATGGGCGTGAGCTCAAGTAGAGTGAGGAGCTCTTGCTCTTTCTCCGCAGCTTGTGATTTCAGTTTCTCAATCTGCAGGTTCAAGTTTAGAACACCCTCCGTCAATGATCAGCCCAAAAATACTTTACCTTCTCCCTGGTCAAACTCCAGATGGCCATTCCCAGCAGGTAATCGTAGTCGGACGAAGCGCCGGTCGCGGCTTCCTCTTCCTCCGCATCCGCCTCAACGACATCCTCCGTCTCGCCGGCCGCTCTAGCCTTGGCGACCTTCGGGAACGGACGGAAGTCATTCTTGCGCAGCTCAGCGACAATGTCGGCCTTCTTGCGGTTGGAGACGACGAGCTCCCGATCGACGATCATTTGGACGAATCGCGCTTGGTTGGAAAGCTTCTCGAACTGGTTCTGCAGCTCGTTTGCGAGGAAGTCCTACAAGGGTACCATTCATATTAAGGACTGTGGGTACAGACAAATAACAGTATTTCGTTACCTTGCGTTTCTGGTAGTACGCCAGCCGACGGGGATAGAAGTCTTCGATGATCTCCTCGGGCGAGTTGTATTTCTTGATCTTACCGTCATAGTCGAAGCAGATCATGTTGCTCGTGCTGATCTTCGTCGTGAGCTTGAAGAACTCCGCGAGACCCTGCTCTTCGGCCTTCTCGAGATCCTTCGCCGCCATGTTGACTACGAAATGCACATTGACGTTGTCGGAGTGTTCCTTGTAGTCCTATACACCGAATCGTATACATCAGCACACATAAGCAAGTCAGCGCCTATGAACGAACTTGACGACACCGTCTCCTTTTTCTCCGATCAGACCCTCGAGCTCACCCTTGAACGTCTGTGTCCACTTGTGGATGGGCAGCTCGGTGATCTCGACAGTCGTATCGTTGATCTTCTTTGCAATACCAGTGACATCGTACTTGTGGTCCCCAGTCTTTTTGATCGTACCCTTGAACCCACGCCACCATGGCAGCATCGGGACCTGCTCCTCGCCCACCATCAGTCGGCGGATATTTGCCACAATGTCGGCCGGGTTATAGCTCGGCACAGATGTACTCCAGCCTGTCACCCCTTAGCACTTGCGATAGACGGGCGATGTAAACGGAATAATTGTTACGCACCGGTACCGATACCTTCCGCTCCATTGATAAGGACAAGCGGAAGTACGGGCATGTACCACTCGGGCTCGATCTGGTCATTGTCTTCCTTCAAGTATGCGAGCAGCGGGTCGTCCGCGGGATGAAAGATTGCTCTTGTGATAGGTGACGGCTCAGTGAAAATATACCTGGCCGAGGCGTGATCCTTTCCACCCTGGTCGCGTGTACCATACTGACCGTTGGGCATCAGCATGTTCAAGTTGTTACTGCCTACGTAGTCTTGTGCCAAATTGATGATGGTAGCAGTCAGTGACAATTCACCGTGATGGTAGGCGGCGTGTTCTGAGATGTAACCGACGAGTTGGGCGACCTTTTAGAGCAAGGGCGTTAGTATGTCTATTGGTTTGAGGGGAGGAGACATACCTTAATTTCCTTCTTCAGCTTGCGCTTGAAGCATGCCCAGACGACCTTTCGCTGACCAGGCTTGAGGCCGTCACTAACGGAAGGGATTGAACGGATATTATCCGCCATGGAGAACAGAATCAACTCCTTGTTGATGAAGTCGGAGTACGAGATCTCGTCAGTGTCGTGATCCAAGTATGTTCCGGGCTGTATACATTGCGGACGTCAGCGCATGCTTATTCGCGGTGCCCGCTGAGATCACACACCTTGAACTGACGCAGCCATTCCTTACGGTCATCCGCTTTCTTCTTACTGAAGGCGAGCTCGATGAGTTCCTTGTCACCTTCTTGAGTTTTGGAGAATGGGATCATATGCTTCGACATATGACTGAAATAATCACGAGCATCGGAATCCTTGCTGGTTCCGAGGCCCTGCAGGAGCATTTTAAGAGGCGTACAGCCTTTGTAAACTGCGGTGAACATACCTTGTAGTACTTCGAGTCCCATTTATGTGCGTCGGGCGTGTCCTCCAGCCATTTTTCATACTCGGGAATTGTGAAGAAGTCGATGCGCTGTTTGCCTTTCGTCACCTGGGAGTGATAATGTCAGCCTCAAAGGATACACGAGGGTAACTAAAACGTACCCGAACAATGGGAGTTACAAACTCCACCAAGAAATTATCAAGCTTCAACAGCGAGGGGAAGAAATGGTCGAGGAAGTTGATGAGAAGACCCTTGATATGAGAACCATCGTGATCCTGAATAGCCGTTAGTATTGCACGGACGAGATGAGCGAGGAAAACGTACCTGATCTGTCATGATCATGAGCCGCCCGTAACGCAGACTAGTGATGCCGGTATAGTCCTTGTTATGCTGCAGACCCATTATCTTCTTGATGTTCTGGATTTCCTCGTTCTTCATGATCTGGTCGTGGCGCGCTTCACGCACGTTGAGCAGCTTTCCACGAAGTGGGAAGACACCGAAGTTGTCGCGGCCGACGACACCGAGCCCTGCAACGGCAAGAGCCTTGGCGGAGTCACCTTCGGTTAAGATGAGAGTGCAGTCTGACGCATGCCGAGTTCCAGCATTGTTGGCATCGGCCAACTTTGTTATACCCGTCAGTCTGAAACGNCCCCAGAGATGAGTGGTGGCGAGGAGGCAGTATGAGAGAATACTTACCGACTGCGCTTCGTTCCGTCCGTTCGTTTGATCTGCTGGTCAGCGCGGAACTTCGCCCAGCTCAGAATATTCTCGACGATCGAAGACTTCTGAACTATACAGCCAGTCAGATACGAATCTCACCTCGCATTGCAACCGCTTACCTTTCTTGAAAAACTCTTCACTCAATGTTGGCTTCGAGCCAAACTTCCCCACCTGCAGAGTCATCTGTTCCTTCGTCTGACTGTCGAACGTCGGATTCTCAATCAGCGCGTTGACGAAGATCCACATATGCTCCTTAATCTTCGCAGGCTTGACCGCCGCCGCCTTATTCTTCTTCGCAATGGCAGCAATGAGGTTCTTCGCAATCTGGTCCGCAATGGCGTTGACGTGCGAACCGCCCTTGATTGTGGAGATGGAGTTGGCGAACGAAACGTGCTGGAAGGTGCCGTCGGATACAGCAAATGCTACTTCCCACCGCTCATTGATACGCTCGTAGATGTATGACGGCTTCCCCTGCGCCGCACCGCCCGAGTTCTCCGCGTTCGTTTCGGCGACGGAATTGAGATACATCTCCACGTACTGCTTGAAGCTCTTGATCTTCAACCTCTCGTCGTTGAGGTACACCTTGATGTCTTTCACGGTGCCTGCCATGTCGTACACGCGTTTCTTGAGGAGTGACACAGTGTCGTCGTCGATACTATCCATGCCGAATCTCTTCAAGTCGGGCTTGAATGTGACGCGCGTATATTCCTCGCCTCGACCGTTCTTCGTGATCTTCGCCTTGCCGCACTTGCCCATGTTGTCTGTCCACGTCTGCTTATACTTCTGGCTAGTGTTCTTGTCCGCAGTTTCGACAGTGAACTCCGTAGAATAGATGTTCGCGAGCTTCGCGCCATAACCGTTACGACCACCGGTGAGCTTCTTCTCGTCGTCGTCGTAGTTGGAGGAAGAAAGCAGGTGCCCGAAGATAAGTTCGGGGATATAGACTTTCTCCTTCGAGTGGATCTCGATAGGTATACCGCGTCCGTTATTGTATACTGATATGGTGCCGGCTTCAACGTCTATTTCAACCTTGAGGGTATCCATGCTCGCGTCGTTAATCTAATCAGGGGCGCATACATTCAATGGTCACCGCAAAGAGAATAGCAACGGCTTGCTTACCTTGTTATCAGCTGCGTTGACAAGAATCTCATCTACAATCTTGAAGAAACCTGGGACATACTTCACTTCGCGGTTCACCATTCGCTTCGTATCCGAGTCGTACGTCCAGATGGTCTGCGTGACCGTCTCGACGCTACCAATGTATGAATCGGGACGTTTCAGTACGTGCTCCAGTTGCGAAAGCTACAACACAACGCGTGAGGATGAGATAATCCCTGACGCTGAGAAGCGGACACACCTTCGTATACATCTCCGACGCAGTCTTCTTCTTCCCGTTGGTCGCAGCCTTCGGCGCCGACGGGCCTGCGCTCTCGTCGTCGTCGTCATCGTCATCAATGTTCAAAATACTGTCGTCTGCATTGTCGTCCACATCCGCGAGGACCTTCTTCTTCGGTGCCGCCTTCTTTGCGGGAGCCTTCGCCTTAGCAGCTGCTTTCGGTGCTGCTTTGGTCTGCACGACATGACAGATTCCGTCAGTCACACGCGCATTCATCCCACCATCTCAATACGAGGAGGCGGCGAACTGAGTGGAAGTACGTACTACTTTCTTCTTCGCTACAGGGGAGTACCCTTCGGACTCAGAGCCGCCTGAGATGTCGTCGAGGTCAAAGTTCTCCGCCTCGGAGGAGCTCATGTTGGCGACAAACGAGCAGGAGGATGGAAGTGTGTTCTTGTCGAGGAGGTGGTGGTTGTGGTGGTTGTGGCAGTTGGACAAACGCAAGCGGGAATTTGACGGCAACTTGGACCAACGCGACGCGTCACACGTGACTGCAACCGAGACGCGTGGCTCGAATAGGAAATTATGGAAATTGACTTTGGCGGAGAGTAGGGTTTGTCCTCAGGTATCGAGGATAAGTTCAGGTTCAAAGCACATTCACGCGTGTCTCATAATAAGATGTCGACAATGAAGGAGAGATATCATGTCTTCCTCGTGGCTGCAGCCATAAACACACGCAGTTCGCCACGCGAGTCTGCGCCACAAGCGCGACGCGACAGTCCCGCCAATGAGCAGCTCTCAGCAGATCCGTCCCGGAGGACCTATTGTAGCCTTCTTGGTATAAGTTGTTGCAAAGTGTCTACAAATACACCAAGCGTATAACCCCTCATACAACTTATCACCAGTACCAGCACGCGTGCTCGTGCTTACGGGTGTGCCTTGATATTGCTCACAATCAAGCTCTGCAAACCCAATCAGCAATCTTTCACCGAAGGAGCAACAGCAGTGGAGCACGAGACGTACCTTGTAAGCCTGGACATCGCCCATAAACTTCGTAACAGTGCCGTCTCCGCAGACCCAGAGCTACGACCAAACCGTGTTAGAGCCATTACGAGGAGGAAAACGAGAAGTACGAACCTCGCTGGCGACAGTGGTAATGAAACGTTCGTCGTGAGAGATGACGATCACACCGCCATTCCATGAGCTGAGTGCTGCCATTAGGGCATCGAGACCCTACATCATCAAGTTTGCGGTTAGTTGGCGGGGCGCGCTCGCAGCACAGATGTGACCAAATCCTTACCTCCAAATCCAAGTGGTTAGTAGGCTAAGCGTGCATGAGTCAGTAAAATAAATGCGAGAGGGAGACGAAAATGTCTACCTCATCAAGTAGCAGGATATGCGGGTTTTGCAATGACAGCAGCGAGAACGCCACGCGTGACTTTTGACCTCCACTGAGCGTGCCGATCGTCTGCAACCTACACTCCAGTCGTTAGCCAGAGACTCGTGACTGAGAACTTCCAACTCACCCAGTCATACCGCTAATCTGGAAATTACCCAGATGGCCACGGTACTCCTGTTCCGTCTTGCCGGGATACTTGGATGCGAGGAATTGGACGGGTGTCATGGTCGGAACGAGAGTGTCGACATGGTGCTGCGCGAAATAACCACTATTGGGCTGTTAGCGATTGTGAGAGATGATAAAGGGTGTATGCATACACGCGTAGACGACCATTCCGGTTCATCTGCCCTGACTGCGGGTGCAGTTCGCCTGTCAACAGCTTGATCCTAGAGGACGCAGGATTGCATTAGACCATGTTCCGGGGCAATCACGAAGGGTTGTGGAACGCACAGTGTAGACTTTCCTGCACCGTTAGCACCAACAATTGCAATGCGCGAGTCGAGGCCGACGTCGATGTTGATCTTGTTGAGGATCGGTTTAGAAGGATCGTAACCGAAAGTGACTTCGGAGAGCTGCAGTAGAGGTGGGGAAATCTTTTCGGTTTCGGGGAAGCTGGGAGAGGTGAGCGTAAGCAATCATTACAAGGAGGGGATGTCACTGACCGGAAGGATTCAGTTTCCTCTGCTTCAGGTGGTGTGAGTTCAGGCAGCTTCTCAAGGATCTTGATCTTCGACTGTGCCTGAGCCGCTATTTTCCAACATTCATGAGTTCAAACACTTTGAGTGTGGAGAGGAATGACAAGTACCGCGGTTGGCATTGTACCTCCACCTGTCAATAAACGCTTGCAGATGCTTCCGATACTCCATCTGTGCGTCATACTCCTTCCGTAGACTCCGCTCACGCTCAGACTTCGTAGCGTAGAATTGCGTGAAGTTGCTGTAATGAACCACGCTGTGAGTCATACTGTAAACCAAACAGAAAATGCTGCGTACCCCTTGTAATAGTCAAGACGGCCGGAGTGTTGATGAATGATATCCGTCGCGACAGCATCCCTTTAGGTGATGTCAGCCCTTCCGATATTATGCATTCAGAGCATACAATATATACGTACAAGAATGCACGGTCGTGAGAGCTGTTGCTTGGTGAGAAAAACGAAGGAAGTATGTGGGAAGACGTACACGACGAGAAGAGTGCCAGACCACGTCTGCAGGTAGTCCTCCAGCCACGCGAGGGCGTTGAGATCGACTGTATGCGGCGTTAGAGTGGGTCAGCTGGTTGCAAGGGCATCGTGGGAGCTTACTATGATTGGAAGGCTCATCCAGGAGCAGGAGGGCAGGCTGACGATTTGTTAGTATTCCCCAGTCCATCTTACCTTGCCGGGCTCACCTTAACAAACAGCGCACGCGCCAGCGCCAGTCGCATACTGCAACGAGTGTAAACAAATAAGGATGCCACGGAAAGGATCGCACGTACCGCCAACCACCAGAGAACGACCGTGTTGGCCTCGATTGATCCGACTCTGAGAACCCAAGACCCGCCAGCAATGCTGCGGCCCTCGCTGGTCCGCTCTCGGCGTCCATCTCGGCGAGCCGTGCGTGCACCTCAGCAAGGCGCCCGCTGACCTCGTCCTTTTCCTCCTCCAGACGCGCGTCACTGTCTCCTCCTTGATTCTCGAGCTCGCTGAGCTTCGCATTGAGGGAAGTTTCCTGGCGGAGCAGATGGTCGCGCCAGACATCGGCTTTGAGGACGGAGTCGATGGCGAGCGTGTCGTCGCCGATGATCTATATGCATTGTCAAGTAGACATATATGCGGAAAAAACGAGTCACGTACTTCTTGTTCGACAAAGAGGATGGTGATGTGCGCGGGAATGGGGACCTCTCGCATTGCAATGTGTCGGAGGAGAGTCGATTTACCGACACCGTTGCGACCAATGAGGCCGTAGCGGCGGCCATGTGCAAGTGTGAGCGATGCGCCGGAGCTAAGATTCAAAATTCAATGGACGGTTGAGAAACAGATAAAGTAAGCGTACAGAATGCGGTTTGAGGCAAAGTTGACGTCGATGGAGGGCAGGTGGATGTCCTTGCTCTTGTTCTTGGCCGCCACACTTGCTTCGAGAGGATTGATCTATATTAATAACTTAAGTTTTCGTTCAAGGGGGTGGACACAAAACCTAACCTTCATGAACATTTCCTCGTATGATTGCTATAGCAAGGTTAGCATGCATGTCCGGCTATAAGATCAGACACACGGGACGCACCTGCTTCTTTGTCTGTTCCAATAGCTTAGAGCCCTCATACAGGTCCCTGCGCGCCCGTTTTTCGATTTTAGCCTGAAGGACGATCTCAGTCTCCGTGGTAGGCAAACCAAGCCACAACGCACCCTCAGCTTAGCCTCTTGTTTCTCCAGCTTCTTGACATCCACACGAGATGCCCTGAAAGACCAGTGAGGACGATTAGACGCGTATCAGATATACCATTCACTCACTTCCCCTTGTTGATGGACTCGAGGTCGACGCCCTCAGTGAAAGCAATGGTATTCGACATTGCACCAGTTTTGCTCATGTCCATGACCTTGTCAAGTCTTTGCAGTTTGGGCCCCGACTTGTTCTTCTCCCTGAAGTTCAAATGTTCCTGCAGCAGCGATCCCAGCTTCTTCATCAGCTTCTCCACAGCATCCTCCCTGCCCATTGCCAGGGACTCGAGCATGTAGCGTGCGACATGAAGGATGTCCTCGTCTTCACTAGCATCGTCCACGAGATAGCCAGAGAGGTATTGAACTACGATCTCTTCAGTTCCCGGAAGTACTGAGCGGATCTCCTCCGCGATATCGAGTGAAGACATGAGAAGACTTGACACCAGATGTTACGAATTTGAAGTCACTGGGTGTTTGCTTCGCGATCCGCTGAAGTAATGGATAGAACGAGTCAAGTATTACCTTCAGAAACTGCTGATCCTGACGTCCTGAATTGCTGAGGACTAACCGAAGAATGAGTGGGCAGCGGAGCGCTGACCAGACAGGTAGATTTCTGAAGTCGCGACTTTAGCAGACCGTGACTCGGATAATTGACGGGAGACGTGACAGTTCGTGTTACAGTCACTTCATCATTAGCACCAATTAATTCTCAGCGACATCGTCCACTGGACAGTTGGCACAAGTACTTAGGCATCTGATGATGGAAAGGATGAGGACACGCTTTATAGATAATATTTTCTTGCGTGCTACCATACGTCCCAAACCCGCCATTCATTAAATCCGTGTTCATTCCGGCGTATTTATCCTTTTCCAGCTGAATTGCACAATTCAGTGGCAAAGGTGCCGGCGGCAGTGCCTGAGAGGACGGCGCCTCGGAGAGAGAAACCGAATTCAACAATGAAACCGGAGAAAGCGTGACGCGGATGTGTGACGAGGCTGTGTGACGGGCGTGTTTTCGGTGTCGAGCTGTGCTCCTGTTCCTGCTCCTCACCACAACATGCTCTCCTCCACCTCCACCTCCTCTACCTCCCCACACAAATTCTCATTTTTCTCAAGGCCAAAGACTACTTCCTTGACGACACCACGAGTAGTGGTTACAACACGCATCGTGACCGTCCAGCGCCCCGCGGTCGCGGCGAAGCCGGTGGCTCCAACGAGTGCGGCACCACCCAAAGCCCATTCGGCAGCCCAAGAAACGCCCATGTCAAAGATGTCAACTACGACAGCGCAGAAACGGAAACGACCAGCGCGAGACACCGATGCGGACGCGCGACCGTCAGTGGCGAAGAGGGCGCGGGGGCGCGTGGCGCACGCGCCCACCCCGTCGCCCTCGACAGACTCCTCACGATCAAGCACGCGGGAACGTAGCAGTCTCACTCCTGGCGCCTCTTCCGCAGCCTCTTCGCGCGCTTCGACGCGCTTTCGCACATCCCCACCTACATCCGAAGCGCTCTACCGCAGCAGTCGCTCCCGTTCCGTGTCCGTCCTCGCGAATATCGACGAGCCAATCGAGCGCGACTGCTACCTTGACGAGACCCACGCGTCGGAACAGGGATTCATGAGTTGCGAATTGGTGGTGAATAGTCTCATGAAGTCGTACAAAGCATGTGAGTCGCGTGGTCACGCGCCCGTCTGCATGAGCTCACCTTTCGCGCGCTAGTCTTCAAGAACCCGGAGGATCCCACTGACACGTCATTTGAGCCCCATCCGACCGACTATCCCGTCGCTGAGCTGGAGTTCCCGAATACAGGGGCGTCTGAGCGGTGAGTGTGGCCTTACGTCGTTCGTTGCATCGCGTCACTGACAATAACTACTAGATATATTTTATTGGCTCCGAAAGACAAAGACCACTACAATCCAATAATGTGCCTTGAGAAATCCCTCTACACAATCATCGACAGTGAGTCTACAATGACGTCATCATAGGTTTGTCTTCTCACAGCGCACATAGCCTACCTAACGCCGGAGCAGCAAGCCCTCTTTGGCACTACATATTCCGACATAGCGCCGCCAAGCCCCAGTCCACTTGATAACGGTTTCCCACGCGTCAATCACCTGCGCAACCTCCAACGCGCGATTCACAAGCGCGATGGCCCGCTCTTCGTCGCCACACTCAACGACATCAACGCCCTCCTCCGCACATTCAAATATCCCGCCCTTCCTGCCGACATATTTGAAGCACCCTCACCAAACGCACTGCGAGAGGCAATACGGACATGGCGACCTACTGGTATGCCCACGCCCATCGTGCACCGCATCGTCGATGAAACGTACCAGCGCACAGTTGGCCCGCGGACGCATGAGCTCGCGCACTACGAGGCGTTTTCGAGCACGGTCTACGGCGAGCTCATGCCCACGCTCGTGTCTGACATTATACGCCTCGCACGACTGCGTCCCGGAAGCCTGCTGATCGATCTAGGCTCAGGCGTTGGTAACATCGTCTTGCAAGCCGCTTTGCAGAGTGGATGCGACGCGTTCGGTGTGGAGATCATGCCTGCACCTGCGTCGATCGCACGGGAACAACGCGAGCAGATGCGCATGCGGGCGAGGATGTGGGGTGTGACGATGGGCGAGGTTGAGCTGGAGGAGGGTGACATGCTCGAGAGCAAGCGCGTGTCTGAGCTGATGGGCGAAGCGGATGTCGTGCTCATCAATAACAAGGTCTTCTCCGAGCCGCGTAAGTACCTGCTACCCCCACCGTGGACCGTAAGCTGAACAATTAAACAACATAGTAAACGAGGCAATCCGCCCTAAGTTCCTCGACCTCAAAGAGGGCGCACTTGTCGTCTCGCTTAAACCGTTCGTCGCGGGCTCTGCGCTCAACGCGCGTCTCACAGAGCGCAACATCGACGACATCAGCGCTATTTTCGACGTCTCCGAGCAACCATACCATTCTGGCGCCGTGTCCTGGGGCAGCGGCAGCGGTAGCTATTATGTACATCGCGTCGACCGCGAAGGGTACAAGGCCATCCGCGAACGCTTCGAAAGCCAGCGCAGTCGCAGTGTGCGATCCCGGCGGTAGCACTATGCGCTCTCATATACCAGTGGATTCCTCTCCGCTTCCATCTTCCATCTTCCTTCTGGATCTCCATCTGTCGTGTTCTACAGCACTCGCTGAACACTCGTACCCTAGCGCTCTCGTACATAATTCAACCATACTTACATGTTCCTATTGTCCATAGAGTCTCTTCCCTAGTTTCCGCTTCATCTGCCACCACCACCATCCAACATCATCATTTTTATTATCAGCACGGATCCTGTATCACGCCCTCCCCCATCCCCCCCCCGCTCCCCCTCCACAGTTTTTCTGGCTATCTTTGTTTTGCTTTGGTTCTGTGCTATCGCTTGCTGTTGTAGCTGTAGCTCTAGATCGCTCGCAAGCCTCGAGCATGTCCGCATTAATTCTCATTTTTACGGGCACATTGTACGAAACTGGACCTTGAGTACCCTCTGTCTGCTTTGAGGCCTACACGTATAGCTAGGTATTGTAATGGGCCAAAGGGGCTATAATCATGGCATGTAATTTATATAGTTGTGATTCTGCAGCCGTGACTGTCGTGTTGGTTTGTGAAGATGGTCCCGCTGTGAATCATGCTTATGGCAAGTATGGCATCACTGTTTGCACCCAGTCGCCCAGACGGTGAGCACGTCGGCTTCCGACTGCATGCTGTAGAGGGCCGGGCTTCTAGGTTCATGATATGTACCCAGCTGCGGCGAGAACAACATCGCATTCACGGAAAATAGACAATATACGAACTTCTCCAAAATCGCCGATCACTCATCACCTACAAGTCTTCGGTGTTCAGAAACGGCCTCCTGGATACTTTCTCCTTCACAATACCCTTCCATACGATCTTCAAATCACCGCCAATCTGCTCGGATTCCGGCAGGTCAAACTCGTCCGACGTCATCAGGGCATACACCTCGCTCGCAACGCGCCGCAATTCGTTGGTGTCGCACCGCTTGTGGAACGACGAGGTGGCCTCGACGAGCTCGCGATATTGCTCCACCTTCTTCCGAATGGCACTACGAAATTCATCAGACAAGAGACCTGCAGGAAAAGAAGGGGATACCTTACTTCATCCTCGTTTGACGCTCCATAGCTTCGGTGAGCTCCTGCAGATTGAGCTGATCTGATTTCCGCTTAGCGTGGGCCTTGACTTCTTTCAATTTGTTGAGCATCCATTCCAGACAGAGGAGCAGGTGGGGGAGAGGGCCGAGGTATATTGCTCGATACGAGACCTTGGCCAGATGCTCGGACTCGGCCTTGCAAGTTCGGAAAAGACGCTGTAGCGCAGCAGCACGCCCGTTCTGCGGTCGCGCTTTCATCCGACGGAGCATCTGACGCGCAGCCTTTTGGATCCGACGAGCTGCTTGCTCTTGCGAGTCAGATATTCCCGTGGCACGATTGGCTGCAAAGTGCGCGTATGGCGGCTCGTCCGCGTCGATATCGACATCGACTGTATCGTCCTCCTTTATGGGATGGGCTGCAGAATCTGCAGACGAGTCATTTTCGATCTTGATGTGAGCCGTATTGGGTACTGTGGTGCCCGCCGCAGAAACGGAGGCGTTCCCGGTGAAGGGCTTGACAATTTCTTTCAGTCGCTGGAATTGGTGTCCCGGGTCAAGCAGGTTCGGGATGTCGTCAAGCCTGTTGTAAACAAGCCTGTGAAGACCGGGCAACTCAACGAGGGGTTGTGCTACGGCGTCGGAGTGGAACCGGATGAGCTTGTTGAAAGACGAGGTGCTATCTGACTGCACAGCATGTGCCAAGTCAGACCACCGACGCGCGGCGAAGTATCTGGCAGACGATGGGTTAAATCTACTCTCCCTATGCTCAAGCTCTCTATACTCACGGGCGATAAGAATCCGGCGGTCCTTGAGGATGCCTGTCCGATCCGTGATACACCACTGACGCGATCGCATTGACTATGCCACTCCTAAGGCCATCGTCCCGAATATTCAGGCCAACTGTCCAATCAGTGAGTATGTTTGCTGACTCCAGCAGATAGCGCACACTCACGAAGTGACAGCGACTGACAGCTGTGGGAAGCAGGCTATTAGTTTCTGTCTGAAACGGATCAATTGGCACAGGGTCTCTTACAGGCTAGCAATACTGGCGTCAGAGACAACAGGCCAGGGAAGATCACGCGACGCGTAGTGTAACCAGTCTGTTTTTACGACGCCAAGCAGGTAGTCAATTGATTAGCACAGAATTAAATCTGAGTAATGCATACCGTTGATTGTGAGACCACGTGAGTCGACCACAGGCTCGACAGTGTGCAACTGGAGCATTAGTTCACGTATTGGATCCACCAGCATCTTGAATGAGCGACACGGTTTCTCCTTGACATTGTTGAAATCTTGCCATAGTTCGAGAACCCAGCTACGAGGCAGGATCACGTTGTGCATACTCCTTCGTTGCTGATAGTTATAAGCCATCGAAAACAAAGTGCACAATCGTTGGACCATTCGGCACAGTAGTCCCAAGTTGATAGGAACCCGGTGTTGAACAACGTATCTGGAAGGAATTAGTGTAGGTAATCGATAATTTCTTCAATAGCGTACTGAAGGAAGGAAGCACCGAGGAGAAAGTCTCGACGGTCGGATGCACCACGCAAAAAATCAATCCAACTCCAGAGGACATTAGTTGAGCATTCTTGAGGAGCTCTCCATATTGTGAGCTGCGGATGCCAGCGACCGAGCCACTGCAAACAAGGGATGCGGTCAAAGTGGCTGAAAACCATCTCACGGTCAATGAACATCCCTAAGAAGGATGCTTTGGCGAAGTTGGTCAAAAAGCCAAAGCGCGAATTTGGTAATGCCGGTCGAAGGTCGAACAAAGTTTCTGATGTCCATCTCTTGACCACTAGGAAAGCAATCGGTGCCTCTGGGATTTGAGTCACATCGAGAGACGCTATTGTCGGCATCTTGAACATGAGTGTGCCGAGGGCGTCGTCCAGACGGTCTAACCACGACCTATGATAATTCATCAGGATAACGGCACTGTCAATCCTTGCATATACCATCACCTCCTCTGTTCCAAACGTTCTTCACGAACAGACCCGAAGGGCTTGGGGAGCTCTTGAAGCGCATCGAGAATGATTATCTGTTGGAGGCGAAACCGAACTCTCCGAGCATACCAGCTATCGTCCAATTTGTGCACGAGAGTGCACCCGGGCTTGCGACATTGGCCGGAGAGCAGGACCTTGAAACAAGGGTCCGTCACTCGCACCCGTTTCATGAGTTCATTTTCGTCTACAATTCTTTGGTGAAGGCGGGAACTGAGGTATGAACGAAGGCAGTTCAGGAATTCGGTATTTGAAAGGTATAGCTCGCCATTTTGTATCGCCAGGTCGCTATTGCCTTGCGCGTGTTGTGAACGAAGAGCTGTACCGGGATGAAGGCGGACATGATCGTCGTCAGACTTGCTAACATTAAATACGCGTTGTACTGTGGAAGATGTCCATGGTGTTGGGTGCTCGATGATTTTTCGCATTTCATTGACATACTGAGTGAAAAGCTGCAGAGAGCTGATCAGCTGTTCATCCGTGTCCCTTTCGATTTGCGACAGATCATCGTCGTCGAAAAGGTGGTCGAGTGACAGGATAACGCGAGGGTCCATGCAATGAGCTTCACGGAGGGATAATGCCAGGGAGCGAAGTTGCGGCCAGTCTGCAATATATATGGCCTCAAACATATCCATCTAAGAAATTATCAGTAAAGACACCGTGGCATCCGATATCAATGAGTTTCGTTCGTACAGTCGTTCTATCAGAGGAACTGAATGCCTTGGTCCTTGAGCGCACCAAGTGCATCATGCCTAGGACATCTTCGATGGTCGACTGGGCATCAGATGAAAATGTTGAGATCCCAAACGACATGTTAGACCACAGGAGATCGAACAGAGAGTCCTTTGCTCGGATAGCAGATTCGGGATTTTCCTTGTCTTTCATGAAGAGCTCCGCGGCCTTGAACTTTTGGCCTTCTTGCAGATACAACTCGGCAGCTTTGAAATATGACTGTTTGCTCTCCACGAATGCTGCATGTGCGTTTTCGAGATCGTGGTCGACCGCAAACTCGGCCAGTTCTTCGTGAGAATGGAAGACTTTTTCTACGTCGCTGTAGCCAAGATCAGCACAAGCGCAAGGCCACTAGGACATCAGTGGGCATACCTGTGTCTATGCTCCTTGAGATAAGTAAAGCGCGCTAAGTTCCTGACGCGTTCCGCAAGTCGGATGTCCTCGATAGGGTACTGTTCAATGATGGCAACGGCATTGTCCAACAGGTTTCCGTCGACATAATGGATGGCTGCCAAGTCATACATGCCTGCTTCAAAGAAAGCCTTCGCCGCTTGCTTGTGCATCTTGACAATCACGTAGCATTCAGCAGCAATACGATAGTACAACCGACGTTCTGTTGAGAGTAGTGCCACTTGGGCGCATTCGATGAACGCGGCGGCGGCGGCGAGATAGGCTTCTCTCTGTTCCTTGTGCTTTCCATGCTTCTGTCGTGCTTGAACGCGCAGCTGGTAAGCTTTGGCAACGGCGGCTTCGCGATACTGATTTCCACGCTCAAATGCGCGAGCTGCTTCCGAATACCGTCCTTGGTCAAAGAGTTTCCGGGCGACTCCTGAACGCGCCCACTCCTCCGGAGTTGATGAAACTGCAAATTTCGACAGCACATTTTGATCTGTGCTGGTTTCGACAAGGTTGTTGGACTCCCAGTATGCCTGTCGATGCATTTAGACCCCCCAATGTTTGTCCAAGCACAATAGAAATACCTTCATGGCCGTGCATCGTGAAGACTGGTCTACAATTAGAAGATTCTTGCGTGCCCGGGTGATTGCCACATACAGGAATTTGAGCTAGAGGCGAAGTCAGTGTCCAATCATCCAAGAGACTAAGGCATCAGTAAACCACGTAATCGTCTGCGGGGCCTGCCGCAGGACCTCTCAGGACCTCTCAGGACCTCTCAGGACGTTCAGGGCTTCAGACGTCAGGACGTCGAGAAAGAGCTGTCAGGAGCTTCGAAATAACAGCTTCAGACTGCAGGCCTCAGGCTGCAG